>KK113036.1:0-56857 GCA_000611955.2 Stegodyphus mimosarum | reverse complement strand
CAAAGCTCCGAGTCGTCTCCACAGGGCCTGAAAGAGCATTTGCTATCTATGAGGCATATTACGCCCTTCTTAACTAGGCTTCGCATTCAACATCTTTACAGAAAGACGCTCTCTCCTCATTGGTACCTGGAATGCAAATGGAATTGGAAGAAAGATCCACGAAGTCCGGGATTTTATTAATGAGCATCACTGGGACTTCTTCCTCGTCAGGAGACACATCTGGTTGAGGGACTTAGTACGAACATCGCGAACTATTACTGCTACCACAATGACAAGGCGGATAGCAACAGTGACACTGTTCGTGCTAGTGGTGGTGCTTCCATTTATGTAAAACGCTCACTTAAACATAGTAGAATACCAACACTGCAATTAGATGCTTTAGAGGCGACTATTATCCAAATTTATCTTCCAAATTCCCCTCCCCCATAGCAGTAGCGTCCTGCTATATGCCTCTGAGACAGGAACTTGTCTTTATCCCTGATCTCAAAAAAACTTAGCGGAATTTCAAATAATCTGACTGTTGCAGGTTATTTAAATGCCCATCATAGAAGTTGGGATTGTGTCACTGCCAACAACTATGGCGATAAACTAAAATCCTGGGCTCAGGGTGCCCATATCCAAATCATAGCGCCGAATTCACCTACTCATTTTCAGTTTCCTGGGGGTATTGGTGCTCCTTCTATTATTGATTTGGCATTATTTAAAAATATTCCATTAGCATATTCGATCGAGGTGATTTCAGAATTGTCGTCAGACCATTATCCGGTTCAGCTCACCCTTAATTGTGCCAAAATTAATCAAAATTTACCGGCACACGTCTCAACTAACTGGGACAACTTTCGGTTTATTTTAGAATCTCAATCTTTTCCCCCTATCAAAATTAGCAATAATCAGCAGGTTGATTTAGCTATAGAAAAGCTCAACCAAACCCTCAAAAGTGCATTTGATGCTGCTACCAAACCTAAATTTAAACCCAATTATTCCAAATTACCTACCTAATTAAAAACCGCCTATGCAGAGATTGGCAAAACTCCCGAGTTGAAACTACCAGAACTCAACTGTGTAGGCTCCAGAACGAGATCAAGTCTGATATTAAAAAATTCTCAGATGAGAAATACTCAAATTATCTTAAGTCCTTAAAGACTTCTAATAATAGCATCTGGGAAGCTAGCGCTCGGCTACGCAAACCTAAACACGACATTCCCCCCCCCCTAATGGGCGAGGTCAATGACTGGATGGCACTCACTGACACTGAGAAGGCTGAACGCATCACAGACAGCCTTCAGACACAATTCTCACATAACACTGGACTCCTGTTCGATACCTGCACTGAGCATACGCAGGAAGTCCAACAACAGGTTGAAAATTTCTTCTCCTGTGATCATTCCTCAGAGGAAAACATTAAAACAACCATGACAGAAGTCTCTAACTTTATTAGAAATCTAAAACTTGGAAAGGCTCCCGGCTTAGATACTATTACAAATCGCATGATTAAAAACCTCCCTATCAAATTTATATTTTACCTAGCAGTTTTGATTAATTCTATGCTAAGGTTAAAATATTTTCCGAATAGCTGGAAAAATGCTTGTGTCATTCCTATTCTAAAACCTGCGTTGGACTCCAAAGTCCCACAAAATTACAGACCGATCGGCCTTCTGTCTTCTCTTAGTAAAGTTTACGAAGCTATATTGCTTAGATACCTGAATGATTTCTGCCGAAACTGAAATGTTATTATTTCTCAGCAATTTGGTTTTCGAGCTAAACACTCAACTCAGACCCAGCTACTGAGAGTAGTGGAAACCATTCACGCAGGTTCTCGCAGTGGAAAGCCTACAGTTATTGTTTATTAAGACGTAGCAAAGGCTTTCTACAGGTGTTGGTATATCGGAATTATCTACAAGCTCATGCGACTTGGTATTTCGGCTAACTTCGTGCAACTAATGCACTCCTTCCTCACTAATCGTACGTTTTCTGTAAAAGTAAAATATTCACTTTCTTCCCCCTGCCCTATCTCAGCTGCGTATTTCCAAACCCTACCCCACTTTTCGAATTTTTGACGTCACAGAGAAATCGACTGGTTTCGCCTGGGTGGATAATTCTTGCGCATGCGTAAATTAACTGAAAGCCGAGGATTAACGTAAACAGAACTTGGTCTATGCATTAGTAAACAGTATTGAGTACTAAAATCTGAAAGTGAATTCTTTTATGTAATTGCATAGTTGGACGTGTTTTAATCTTCACATTGAATTTTTCCTTATCACTGTGAAATATATTGTATTATAAAAATTAAATCAAACAAATTACTTTGTTAGAATAATTGAGATGTGAATGTTCTAATTGGATTTTCTTTTTATTATTATTTATTTCCGTTTAGAAAGATATTGGACAAAAATTTATCTCCGCCGAAAATTTCTTGCTTGTTTAAAAACTATTATTTGTCAATAACGTAATAGAAACTGACTAATCTTGTGCTTCATAGATCAATATGACAGCGAATTCAAAATGTTACATAAACAGGCCGTTAAACTTTAGTTTGTAATAGATGAAACTCAATAGCACAGAGAAAAAAATATTTCAATAAAAAAATTCTCCATGTTAATTCAATAGCTAAATTATTTCTATTTCAGTAAGAAATCTAATTTCAATGCTGATATAACACATAAATGTTAAATCCTAGTATATGGTATAGCCTCGGAGCGATTGTGACTGTGTCGCCAATACGAAATCATCCTAACGTCGGCAAATCACGTGTATATTAGAATTCAATCTTCAATGAGGAAAGATTAATAAATTGTTGGCTTCCTGAACGTTATATTCGTATACTTTTCCAAAGTTCTACAAGAGTCGAAATACCACTGGAAGATTTCACAGATACCCTTTTTTCAAATTCCAATGTAGAATTTTTATTCATTTCATTTAGATAAATAATAGCCAACTTATTATAATTTCTAGTTTTGCAAATAGAAAAATACGGGGTTTAATCATAGTATACTGGGGATATGTTGGCATTATGATGAGCAGTAAACGAGTCATTTTCCTGTAATGCTAAGACAATACCATATACTAAAATTTTACCAAGCTAAAATTTACTAAACAATTTTATATATTAGAAAAAATAATTTACTTTCATTCCCTTTAAGTCAGATTGTTTGTTTCCAGTCGAAAATCATAATTTTTGCAAGTAAGAGACTGAAATTAAGCATACAGGTTTTCATTGCCTGAAATATCAATTAATTGTTCTTTTTCATCTATGGGTATATTGGAATTAGAAATCTGAAAGTAAAATGGGTCATGGATCCAACCGAATTCCTTATTTGGAAATCTTTTAAAAAGTCAGTTTTATCATATGACGAGAAATCATGTTTTTAAACAACAAGAAATCTATATTGTTTTCTTTAGTAAATTCTGAAAAACATGCCTGTGTTATTTTTGTTCAGTTCTCCTTGACAAATTATTAGTTTAGTTTTCAAAAGCTTCAGTATTGGTGCTCAGTATTAAAATATTTGTAATTTTTCTCTGTAGACATAAATTCAAATCGTTAAGTTTTCCAAAAATATCTACTACATAACTGACTTTTTCTATCCAGTCATTATTAATGAATGAAATTTCCGATGTATGTTTCTTTTCTTCCGAAAATATATAAACTTTATTTCTCAATCGAAAATATGTCGCAGTATTTTTCTGTGCAAGAGCTAACCGACTTCAGTATGTAATAATAATGTCTCATGCCATTATTAACGCTCTTAGTCCTTTATTATTACCTCTTAATGCTGAAGCATCATCAGTACAAACTGCGACACAGTGCATCTAGGTAGATTGTTTCAAAATATTTTAATAATTTCAAATGTTTTCCTTCCCATGTTTTAGCCTCCAAATTTTTACAACCTAAAAAATATTCTACTGTGTTGTCTTCAAAAACATATCTTAGATAAACAATGAATTAAGACATTTTAGTAATGTCGGTAGGTTCGTCAAGTTGTATAGCAAATACAAGATTTTGTAATCAGTTTGAAAAAAATTGTTTCCATAGTACATGATGTGACAGAAATTTGGTGAGACACGGTATCTCTTGATAATGCTATTGTATTTAAATCGCTATTATATTTTTCTCTATGCATAACTGCCGACAGAATGCAAACTTTTCGTAATCAGAAAACATGCACGACCTCGAGCATTTAAAGGAGTAACGATTTTCCCTGTTATATATCATGCAAATAAAAGAGCACGTATGACACAAGCATTAAAGAATGATTGGTTTGAAAATCATTTTATACCCGTGGCTCGGCAACATTTGAATTCGGTTGGTTTACCTGATGACTCAAAAATAATCCTGATTGTAGACAACTGTTCAGCTCATACTTCAGTTAGTTTTAGTGAAAGATAATGTATCTGTATTATTCTTCCCTCCAAATTGTATGTCTGTCATTCAGCCTATGGATATCGGAATAGTGTGTGTGCTGAAGTGCAAATATAAAGAAGTATTTTTAAAATCCATGTTAAATTTCGTGAACAATGGCAAGACTATTCAAGAACTTTTTATTATTTTAGCATAAAATCTGCTGTATGAAGCATCACAAGATCGTGGAAGGATGTGTCTCCAGATACATTAAAAAATGCTTGGCATAATTTATGGCAGCTCCTATAGTTCATGGTGAGGACGATGAAGATGATAGCCGAGAATATGAAGGTTTTCTGATATTGCAAACTAAAGGTGAAATTTTCCAGGTAATGGTTTTTGCAAAAAAATGTGGAGACGTGGTAATAAATGAAGATGATATAACAGAAGTTTCTCATTGCGATGGCAATGCCCAATCATCAATCAACGGACGGCGAAATCTGTAGTATGGTTCTAGATCCAGAAACTACTGCTACCAATAGTGAAGAAAGTGACAGAGAGGTTATTGAAAACGAAAAAATTTCAATTGACAAGTTAGTCGGTATTCTCGACAAAGCAATTACAGGACTTGAACAGTGGAACTTCGTAACTGAACAGGAAATTATGTCTGTTTATAGAATTAAAGAGAAAGTATTTGCACAAAAAATGAAAAACAACTTACATTGAATGAAATATTTAATAAAGTAAACAAATAATTATTAAGCTTTTTTTTTGTAAATTTTGATACCCTTTAAGATAACTGCTCTTTATTTCATAAATTACAATTTCATATTATTAATTGCATAATTTCTGCATGCCATCTTACCAGATTTAAATAAATGATCTAATATCCGGAAAAATCCCAAATTCGGAATCGCCAAAGTCCCGATTTCGGATTTTGCACTGTATAATGAACTCGCCTTTATATTTATTAAAGTAGAAAGAGACCCAGTGGTTTAATTTTTGTTTGCATTTTCATTAATAGTTTTTCTAAGTTTATTAGATAATGGTCCATCATTCTCATTTCTCTTGTGAATATTAGATACCTATTTTTGGCCATTTACATATCATGAACAAAACTGTAATTAAAGCAAAATTGTTTTTATTATCCTTTGAGCATGCTATTGAATTTTGCAATATTTAGAAAATGTTATGTGCTTACCTGACAACAAATTTGGTTGCAAATGAGAAACCTAGTTTATAAACGATGCACATTACTAGTACACATTGCACATAAAGACACTACTGAGACAGAGAAAAAACTATACTGTCTTAGCTGCACATATGCAGTTGATTTGAAATTCAAGCTGTTTGGAAAACATCAAAGATGACGTACGAATAAAGTGGAAAATATTTAAATGTTTAATTTAAAATTCCTGGCAAATGTTAAAAAACATCCAAAATTCCCTTCAAATGTCATATATATATATATATATTTTAGCCAAAAAAATTTCTTTGAACTTGTATGTGACTCCCAGTTTGCATATCAGTGCCATAATGAACAAGTGGTCATAAGACTTGTATTCATGTAAACCCGATGAATTCTCAATAAGTGGTTTAAATTTTGTAAAAAACAATATAAGTTATCTATTTTTCAATGAAAAAATGATTTCAGACTTGCAGAACAGCATGACACAGAATATTTTCAAAATTACGGGAAAGTGCAACTTTGTGAAAATGGATAAACATCAGCTGTCCAATGTGAAAAATTATGACAAGTGAATTAAGATTTAATATTTTATGACCATAGCTTGTGTATGTTGATTATCTAACTAAATACAGAACAATCTGTTTCCCTTCAAACTTCATTCCGAATAACTGCTACATGATATATCCACTTCTTAACTTACGTATGTTCAGATGTTATCTATCATTACTTGCTCATGTGTGTAAAAGAGTGATGGAGAGGAAGAATTAGTATTATCACTTATAAATTGATGTAATGTAATATATGACTCGTGATGCGGTATAAGTATTTCTATGCTCAATGAAATGTGGTATTATAGAATGAAGTTATTGAAGTATGCTTAAGCTTCTGATGTTATGAACAACATTTTACAACTAATTAGCAGACGAGCATATTTAGAGCTTTGATTGAAAATGATAAATTTTTTTTTTTTTCAAAATGACTGGATAGCCAGAAAATGTTGAAAACAGGATACTATCTCATTCAAAATGACACATATAATCATTTATTTAAATCAATTAAACAGTTATTTAAATTAATGTATTTTTATTATCATAATTTTTCCAATAAGCAATAGAAGTACTTATAACAAATTGACCATATTGAGAAAATAATATAATTTAAACAAAATATTCCTGCATATCTGAAATATCAAGGAATGTTTTAAATATTATTTCAATTCATAAATTTGCCATTTTAAAATAGAATAAATGTAATAATATAAAAGTGTTTAAGTTTTTTTATTAAAAACATTTAATGAAACATCCCATGGGATTTGGCATTTGGTTGATTAACTAAAATGTTTTGCCCAAGAGCATGCTTTCTTTTCTTTGAGATTTGTTTAAGTTCTTCATTGCTTGGTCTACCAGACTGTATTCTCTTTGCTCCTGTTCTTAAGCCTGCTCCAATTTTTCTTCTGGACTGTGACGTTGGTTGTATTTTAATGTTACGGGTCTTTTAAGATTTAGTTTATTGGCAAACAAAGATAGAAGTTGTGCTGGCGTTGATATTTTGTCAAGATGCACATTCATTTTACAAACAGCATTTAACATACCTTCTGAATCGTTTTCATTTGCAATTTCAGCAAGTCTAAAAAAGTTCGCATTCAATTTTTTAATTTCTGAAGAAAATGCAGAATGTTTTCTCTCTGTACTAGATAAATCCTGAGTCTGCTTTGATGCATTACCTTCTCTGATTTTAAATTTATCTGCCTGACTGTTTTGCAAATTAACATTTTCGGGAAGTGAGGCATCATCCGAGTCAGGAATTGATGACTTTTTCATACTTTTGAAAAATTTAGGTTTTGTATACCCCATTGCCAGATATGCAATTTCTTCAAAATCTTTCGGAAGCAGCTTAGGCAGGTTTCTGAAATTTATATTCAATTTCATATGTACAGCCCACAGATGTTTGCAAAAATTTCCTTGGGTTCCAATTGCACAATCACACATCTCCATGTCCTGTAAAACAGTATAAAATGTCCTTTCATTTTCAGAAGATGACACATAATACATGTTTTCGTCAGTAGGGTGGACATCTAAGTCTTTAGCTTTTGTTTGCAATTTATAAGCCATACAAAGCGGTTTCGTAATACGATGATTTGCAAATTCTAGCATTCTTTTCATGTAGTACTTTTCCATGACTAAGCATACAAATTCAACTAAAGAACACATGTTTAAAGCTTTACATCTTTCTTATACAATATCTTTAAATATTCTTATAGACCATATTGTTTGTATTATGCCCTTTGAAAGAAGTTCCTGCTCTGTAACAAATAGCCCATTCTATTCTTCTCTCCCAAAGCATTTCAATATGAAAAATGTAGTTCTCATATTTACTAGCACATGGATCATGAAGTAATGTGAAATATTCTTCAGTACCTGCAAGTTCATTGGGTGTATATAAAATATTTCTAAAAAGTTCCATTAAATACTTCCTTTTGTTTTTTAAGATATTATTTTTACAGTCCCAAAGCCAACGCCATAAAAAACTCATTTCATGTAAATTTTTGGCTGCAGTAGGTGTTAGACCATCATTAAAATATTTAAAAAAAAGTCTCTTTTGTGTCTGTATTTATGCACAAGAAGCTATAAGCTTCTGGAACATTCACATGATGAGAATGGTTAAAAGAAATCTGAAATAAACAATATATATGTGTGTGTGTGTGTGTTACATAAAAACTCGGGTAAGGTGCAGAATTGCCCCCTTATTTGTTCGGCCCTTTTTACAAGAGTAAGAAGAATTGGATTTTTGTCAATTTTCTTTTACTTTTTAAGTGAAAATGGGTCAATGTGTACGTGGATAAAGTCAAGGGAGTGCGCAATGCCATTTTTGTGTAATTCTGGGATATTTTTTAAGTGAAAATAAGTCGTCGTGTACATGGATACTAAGTATGTGCAATTCTTAAAAACGTGCCAAGCAGTGGGTGATTCTGCACTTTCCACAAAAAATCTTAGACCAGTTCTGAAATCTACCAGAAGCTCTGTTTGTGAAATAAATGAAAAGATAAAATTTTAGAGCTTATTTTTTTTTACAAGAAATTAAAAATTCGCTGGTGACTTTTACACAGATTTGCATAATATGAAAAATTTTAATATTCAGTGTTGTTGTATAAAACCTTAGTCATTCAGAATTAAAAATTCAAATAATTATAACCTCATTAAACATATAATATTGATTTTTCAATTTAATTTTCATCTTTTCGAAAACATATTTACTGTAAAAAAATGTTGAATTTATACATAATCAAATAAAAGCCTTTCTTTTAGTTTTTTTATGTTCATTAAAGAATACAAAATATTAAAGTGCCCGATCATTTTTGTGAGCTACTGTATACTTAATTTATTTGTTAACCTTGATTTTGGAACATAAATCTGCTGAATGCTTCCTCATTTTTATACACACTGATGCACTGCAATTGTCGTTCCTTGATCTGAAATTTCCTTCCTTGATCTGAAGTGGTTTTTTATTAAAATTGCTGTGTTGGCACTTATACAATTTTTTGTATATTGACTTCATATCTCGATAAGTCTTCCGAACAATCCAGTTTGTTCTACTCGCATCGCTGAATTTTGCGATGAATGAATCACATTTACTGCTATGTGTATCACCTTTAAGATTTTTCGTACACTTTACATCCACTTCAGCAGTGAACTGTTCTTCATTTCTTTCTTCAAACACAGAATAATATTATTTATATTACAATACTCTCACAACAAGGCCTTAAACTACACAATTTACTCCGCAAAAAGCACGCCGTTTTACTCGTAAGTGGGGTATGGCGATTCTATTTGCCAGGTGAAACTAGTCGATATTTTCGTGACGTCAAAAATTCGAAAAGTGGGGTAGGGTTTGGAAATACGCATCTCAGCTGGTGTTCCCCAATGTAGTCTGATTTCCCCGTATATTTTCAACCTGTATGTAAATGACATACCACAGGCACCTACTGTTGATCTTGCACTTTATGCAGACGACACTGCCATCATTTCACAGCACCCAACACTGCATAGTACCCTCATTCACCTTCAACAGTACCTGTCAGACTTGGAGTCCTGGCTCATTACCTGGAAAATTAAAATTAATTTTTCCAAAAGTGCTGCCACAGTTTTCTTTTCCAGAAAGAGGAATGTTCACAATCGACTCCAAACCCTCAGGCTCTTTGATGAAAACATACTCTGGGTGGATTCATATAAATACCTAGGAGTTTTTCTTGATGTGAAGCTGCTTTGGAATACTCATATCAACTATGCAATATCCAAAGCAAGAACTACCAGAACTCTACTCCTGTCTCTCATCAATAGAACCAGCAACCTCTCCCTCAAGAACAAGATCCTTCTGTATAAAAGCATCATCCTTCCTACCTTAACTTATGCCGCAGCCATCTGGTCTACAGCAGCAAACAGCCATCTAAAAAAACTCCAAGTATTCCAGAGCATCACGTTCCGTATCTTGACCAATGCTCTTATTACGTCCATAATGAAGTGCTACATAATGACCTCAAAATTTTACCCTTAGATGCCTTTTTCCGGCATATTTCGGCCAAGTTTTTCAATAGACTCAGATTGAAAACCCTGTCCTGCACTCACTTCCTATTTATAATCCTGCAGAACTCAGCTCTGCTAAGTGACCTAGGAACGTTCTTGATAGAACATGTAATATCTTTCCTAGGAAGCTGAAACGGAGGTGTTTACTCGACTAGGAATTCTTTCTGAACTAAACTACCAGCACTTCATGGGCCTAACCCAGAAACCTTAACTATTTCTCCCTACCCACTAGACCTAATCTAGCCATGTTCACGTATACCATATCAGTACTGCTATTAACCGTATTTTAGTACCTCTATTTGCCAAGACCTCTCCTTTACCAATTGATATTATTCAATCTTCAATTTAATATTTAAATCCTAATTTTGGGGGGGATTTTACTCTCTTAACTTATTCATGCGTTAATACGCATTTCTTAGCTAATTTCAATACGGCCACTTAAATTAAATTGTTAACTTTTATACTACTATGCTAAATTCATAACTTAAACAACTTAAATTTTTTATCCTTAATTCGATTATCTTAATCCACATACCTAAACTTAAATTTTTACACTATCCTAATTTATTTTAAAAGCTCACATTATTTCCTTTCAAACTGCAGTTCAATTTGCTTCTCTTTCACAAAGAATAAACGGACTCCGTCTGCCGATTCTTATCTCTAGCCTTTAATTCACGCAACGATCAGCTGATTTTTCCCCTCGCGGTTCTTCTCTAGTCTTGCCACTTCTTAGATCAGTGACCTCCCCCCCCGACCATTCACCAAGGCATTAGCAAATCTTGCTGGCTTTACAGCGTTAATAGCAACCTTTCCCGAAGCTTGGACTTGCTCCCACTTCTACTCTCTTTCAACCTGTCCGTCCGACTGCTTTTAACGTTGACGCATGCCAGCAATCGCCTCACTTATCACCTCTTTCAACACTCAATTGCCGCTGCAGGAGTCCCTGTACAGGTAATAGAGTGTTTGAAAGGATTTCTCGTCCCACTATGTGGACTTCTTTTTCAATTCTGAACCTTTAAACCTTAGCAGTTTTTCTTTCCTTCCTTCAGCCATTGCTCTTTCTGAATTGTTAATTTTTCTTAATGAAAATGAGGTAATTGCTTTAATTGGCAAAGGTATTCCGTAAGCCATCGCCTTGGTTCTATTTCATCGTATTTTTGGGGAAATCAGAGGGTATTCTTTGAGTATGAGCATTCTTCAGATTTAGAATTAGTTAATTTAAATTACTTTAGTATTTATTATTATGGAAGAACTTCCACAAAAAGGCCCAGTAAATGCAAACACCATTAACAATGCTGATACTAATTTAAACTTGGTGACCCAACGTATTTGCCTTTTTAGAGGTAGTAACCGTTTTTGTTGAAACATCACACTCATTGTTCCCCTTTGCACATGTAATTTATTCTTCACATATTTACTGTTATTCTATCTTAATTTCCTGGCACATGGCACATGGCAAAAGGAACAACTGTTATGACTGATGCATGGCGGACACAGACTGGCATTAGGCTGGCATTGCTATTATGTGCATCAGACTGTTAATAATTTCACGAATTTTGTTAATTACACAATTGGTGCACATACCTAGACCAAAGAATTGAACAGGCAGCCTCTGGAGGTAAAATTACAAACTCATAAAATTCACTTTGATGTATTCTGAAAGTAAAACTAATTTCATTTTGCACGTGAAGGGATCTCCATAAAGCAAATCTAGCTGATCACGTTCTCAAATGGCTATTTTGCAGTGAAGTTAAAATTTAATGGCGTGATGATAGTGATAAGGAGCGTGCGCCCGCGCGTCTACCGATAAATACAGCAATCCTAGGTAGAAGTGCAGAGCAGCTGTTCGAGGAGTAATATGCATATTTTGAAGTCTTGAAATAAAGATAAATTTTTACTATGTAATATGTCTGCTGAAAGTTCTTGATGAGTACAGTGAGAACATTTAATGTAATATGGGCACCTAGAATCACGTAGGATCCACCACGATTACCACATAGGTGAAATCTGGATTTTGCTACAGGCCATGCAAAAACCTCGCAAATACTTGACGGTCTTGACGGATCGCCATCTCAAGACTTCCAAATCAGAACATATATATTAAATCAATTTTTATCCTCTGCATCACAGATGAGCAGCAATTATAGTTCATTTTATCATTTTGTTTTCTACTTATCATTTACAATTCATTTTCCGGAGTAGAATTTTTACTTGTGCTTGGGCTGAAACCTTGCACAATGGCTGATGTACATGCTGTCGAAATTCCGATTTATAATCAATCAGACCCCACCTTATGGTTTATTACGTGTACATTTGCTCTTGCCACCCCCAAATCTATCACAAAATTAATTACTGAATATAATTATGTAGTAGCTCATCTTCCTCCAGATATTGTGTAATTAGTTCAGGATTTACTTATGAAACCAGACCCTACTGATCCTTAAACAAACCTCAAAACTCAGTTAATAAACTGGTTGGGAGAATCTTCTCAGCAAGAAATTCGCCAGTTATTATTTGGAAAGCAATTAGGCTCTCGAAAACCTTCGGAATTCCTTAGGAATATGAAACGACAAGCCGAATCCTTAAATGTTCCTGATAACTTAATATTAAATTTATTCCCTCAGCAGTTCGTCTATTTTGACAGCAGTTTCCGGTTTAACTTGAGACAAAGCTACAGAAATTGCCGACAGAATATTAGAAGTAAATCCAACCCCAGGGACTTGTGTACCATTTCTCATACAGTCGATCAATCTATTGAGGATAAATTATTTAAAGAAATAGAAAAATTAAATAAACATATTGATTGTATTTCACTTTCTCAAGGTCGCTAGCCTAATCGCGGAGATCGCAATAAAGAAAGGAAAGATGATTCTGTTTGCTGGTATCATAGACGTGTTGGAAAACAATGTAGAGAAGACAAGTGTATCAAATCTTGTTCATGGAAGGGAAATGAAGCCAGCAGAGAATAGAGGCAACTTATTCTTTGCCTCAAATTTCACGTCGCCTGTTCATTCATAGCCAGAGAAAAAACGTTTCATTCTTGTTTGATACTGGCTGTGACGTGTCCTTACTTCCGGCAAACAATTCACGAAAACAAAACTCTCCTCAACAAACACTTCTCGCTGCTAATTCTTCACCTATCCATGTTTACGGTCAAAAAACACTTTCTCTGGATTTCAAATTAAGACGACAGTTTACTTGGAATTTTCTTATAGCAAATGTTAGTACACCTATTCGTAGAGCAGATTTCCTCCATCTCTTTAAATTAGTGCCTAAGCTTAGAAACAAATGTCTCAAAGATTTAAGAACAAAGTTTCAGACTGTAGGCTATGTGAAAAATGCAAACTATGATGCAACTAGGAAAAGCTTCTGATTCTAGACCATCGAGAAGCAATTATGCATCCAAACTTCACATGGTTCCAAAAAAGGGAACTTTAGAATGGAGACCTGTAGCAGATTATCGTGCTTTGAACACACAAACGATAAAAGATAAATATCCTATTCCATGCTTAGCTGATTTTATGGCTTCATTGCATGGGACTAAAATTTTAGTGAACCCCGCTGACATTCACAAAACTACCATATGTACACCATTCGGTTTATTTGAAAGTTTCCGTATGCAATTCGGCTTATGCAACTCATCTGCGACTTTTCAACGTTTTGTAGACGAAGTCTCTCAAGATTTAGAAGGTGGTTATGCTTTCGCCGATGACTTACTCATAGCCTCTAAAGATTTTGAGGAACAGTGCAAGCATCTGAAAGCTTTATTTTCAAAACTTCAGCAATATGGACTTTGCATAAATGTTTCAAAATGCACCTTAGTGAAAATGTAATTGAATTTCTTCCTGATTAAGTCAAATGTATGTTAGATTTCCTTCAACCAACCACCCTCACTCAGCTTTGCCGATTTTTAGGCATGTTTAACTTTTATAGATGTTTCATACCTGAGGCAGCACACATTCTTTCTCCTTTATTCTTGGAAGGACATACCAATGAAAAAAAATCATTCTCATGTTCAGGCTTCATCCTCACCATTAAATTGGAATGAAAATGCTAAACAAGCCTTTATTCCTGCCAAAAATGCCATTGCTCATTGTACCGTTTTGAGACACCCTACTCCATGAGCTCAGTTAACCCTTTGTTGCTCAATGTTCCACTACATTGAACACCCAACTCGAATCGCTACTGAAACTGTTAGATTCAACCGTAAATGGATAAACAGGTCTTTATAATATGCTTTGAACTTTTCTTTTTAAACAGTAGATAGCAGCATATCACAAGGACACCCACAACTTTTCATCTATGATGTGTTATTAAGATCCACTTATTTTCAAGTAATTTTCTCTAATTTTTGGGGGTATAATTTTGCTGGCTGTACTCAAATTATTTGTTCTATATTTTCTTTAAATTTTTCACACAAAAAGCATATACAGAATCATTAAATAAAACGGGGTCAGTGGAAATGCTGCACCTTTAGCGATCTCATGTTGTTATGCATCAATATCTGTTCTTGTGAGTAGTTTTCAGGCCGGAATTTTGTCAGTAGCTCGAGTCATCTTTACTTAGAGCTGCACGAATTTTTTTCTGTTGCTTTTTAGTCTCATTCCCGTTTATTTTCAATAATTGTGTGGATATTTTTTCTTGTGTATTATAGCTTATTTTTCTTTATTGTTAATATTAATTATAGTTAATTCTTTTATTAATTTTCTATAAATGGCACGGAGAGGTCTAACTCTTTCCGAAGTGCTAAAAGTGCTTCATGAATTACTCTCGGATTCTGAATCAGAGGATAGCAGCAATACTGAGGTATATACTCCTAAACCACTTGTGCAATCCGATGATGATATGTCAAATGAAAGTCATGTATCTGATGAGGAGGTTGATTATCTATCTCTCAGCCAGGCCTCTCTATTCAGCCTAAGTTCCTACTTTGAATTCTATAGAGAGGTTGTAAAATACACTTCCAGATTTTATATTGATAAGTGGGCCAAATGCAAAGCTATGGGAATTATCTGAGAAAACATCATTAGCAGTATTTCAAGAGATTTTTCACTTCGGCTGATGAAACATATAGTTTTCCAAACAAATCTCTATGCGACACAAAAAGATAAACCTTTCTCACCACTTACTTTAGTTGAGTTATATATATTTCTGGGAATCAATCTGCTGATGGACATAAAGAGGATGCCTAGTTACAAAGATTATAATATAAATAACGAAGCCTTTGGAAACAAATTCATTTGCCATTATATGTCATGTAGAAAGTGGATTCTTGGCAGTTTGCAAATCATCTATTGAAGAGTTTTTTAAATGCTTTGCATCCCAGTGAAAATCAGTCGATAGATGAGTTGATGATCAAATTCAAGGGGTGCAGCTCGATCAAACAATATATTCCCAAAAAACCAATAAAACATAGTTTCAAAGTATGGATGAGATGTGATGAGAGCGCTTTTGCATCTCAATTCGAGATTTATTCAGGCAAAATGAAGTTGGAGAGAAAAACCTGGGTGAGAATGTGGTGGAAAGATTGACAGAATGCCTGCATGGTAAAAATCATTGGGTATTCATGGACAATTATTTTGCGACTTACAAACTTTTTCACTACTTGAAAACCAAAAATATATATGCCTCTGGAACTACCATGATAGGCAGAAAAAATTTATCCAAGTCTCTGCTTGCCCAGGAGAAGGAGTTGAAAAGAGGCGAATTTTGACTGGGCCGTCAGTAATGACAATCTAATTTGCCTCAAATGGAAGGATAAGAGGTGTGTCACAATCCTGTCTTCCCTTCCTGATGCCGTTGATCAAATTCAAATTGAACGAAAGGAAAAAGATAGCACAAAAGTAACATAAATTGCCCAAAAGTTATTTCAACTTATAATATGAAAATGGGATTCGTAGACAAATTTGATCAACTGGTATCTTTAATAAAAGTAAAAAGGTGGTGGCAAAGAATCGTTTTCCTTTTGTAGATGTACCTGTAATTAACAGTTACATACTACATAAAATGCTAACTGGAGCTGAAATAAATACAGCTAGAGATTTTCTGTTTAAATTTGTTGTGTTCTGTCTGTGCCATGAAAGTATCAAAAATAACTTTGAAGAGGCGACTTCCTTCAAGATCTGGAGATACTCCCAGGTATAAAGTCAAAGTTTGTGGTGAAAAACGCTAAAGTAGTATTGAATACATGCCGATGAAGGGTACGCGTAGATGATGTGCATATTGTAGCATGATGCAGGAGCCACACAAAACAAGTTTTATGTGCAAAACCTGCAATGTAGGTTTGTGTTTCTATCAAAAAGATGTGATATGCTTTGAACAATTTCACGAAGCTAAGAAATAGAAAAATTTGTAAATATTTTTGTATATAGAACTTGTATATATATATATTCAAGAATATTGTGTATATCCAGATAACCATGTGTACAGCCTTAATGCAGTGATTTTTCATTCCTATACAAAAGCTTCTACTCATTTTCGTGCTTCACTGCAATGCTCGTTTAGTCCCATCTTTAAGAGCTCTGACGAACAGAATTAAAATGTTAAGTGCAATTTTTACAAAATTTTACCTGTATACTCCTTTAGGCCTAAATAGACTGCATACAGCCTTTTTTGTTGAAATTCCGACTGCTGCAGCTTTTGTTATGAGTGAAAACAAGCTTCATAGCCATGTGGTTGTGGATTGGTTTATGTTTTGTCAAGAGATTTGAACGATTGATGTGTTAGGGAATAGCTCAAAACTTGGAATACTTGGAGTAATTGTTAAAGTGGATGAATCAAAATCTAAGCATGAAATTTTTCATATTCTTTTATTTTCTGTTCTGCTAATTCTTTTTTCATATTCCATTAGCATTACATTAGAATGTACAATGCACAAAAAAGGAAGGCACAGTTCTATAACTCCCATTCTATTGGGTAGATTGACAAAATTCAAATTGTGTTTTTCATATGTCGAAAGTGTGACTTGGGATATGTGTTACATTTATATATAGCTATTCTGACACAAAATCGGATTTTTTCTGAAATGACATGCCAATTTTTTTATTTCGATTCTATGACTACGATTATGCCAAACTGCCACGTTTTGTAAAAATCGCAACAGTAGTTTTAAAAAATTAGTTCTCGAAATGTTAGCTCCTCAGTGTTAATTGAATTTGATATATATTTATTAATATCTCTTTTTCTTCTGTCATAATTCAAAATTTATACTTGATCCAAATATAATTCATGCATTTTTTATGATTTATTTTTTAAATTTGTATTTTTAAATATTTTTTTATAAAGTTTTCAAAAAAATTTTTGTATTATAACCTAAAAAAGTTTTAACATCATATTAAAGTACATGTATTTCTGAGCATACCTGCAAAAAATTAGTTTTTTATTCAAAATTTCCTAAGATGTTAAGTGAATTTACATTTGAATTTTGAATTTACATTTTGAAATTTGTCATTTTAAGATAAGCGATAGTAACGGAAATGTGGTTTACACACTTTGTTAAAATCATTTGAAGAAGTGAATGATTGACCCTTTTTTCCTCTTGTGCATCAGTAAAAAGTAAGTAAGTTACTATAAATTAAGAATTCCGTCAAGTGAATTATTCTTGGTGCAAACTGAAAAAAATGCACCAAGATAAATTTTTAAATTTCTCACTAAAAATTACAAAATTTAATGTATGTGTATAATTTAAGTCGTAGAATCGAAATATGGAAAAAAAAAGTTATGTTATTTTAGAATCGTCTGATTTTGTGTCAGAATAACGCTATATAGAAATCTAATATATATCCTAAGTCGCGCTTTCAAGACATGAGAAATGCAATTTGAATTTCGTCAGTCGGCCCAGTAGAAGAAGAGATATAGAACTGCCCCCCCTTTTTTTAGCGCAGTATATATTAACAGCAACCAAATAAAAATTATGGTCAAGGGTGGGGGTGAAAGCACGTTTTCACATGCACATATAATTACATAACAGCAAAAATGAAAGTAAAATCATTTATACTAAAATAACCAATCTTGATAAAGCAAAACTGTGTCACTCTTGAGAAATAACTTCGCCATTTTAAATATATTTTATCTCAGTGCTATAATCATTAATTCCTCTTCCCCAATTCTTTGAAAAATTAGATTTTTAGGCTTTTTGATGTAGATTCCCTTTTGCTTTTTAAGTGTCCATTTTACATCCTCCTACAAATTACTCTATGAAATTTATTTGATTTCTATATCGCAAAAATAAAGATATTTTTAACTTCAAACCATCCTTGGAATTTGTTAGTTCCTCTATTATTGCATTTTAATTTAACAAAATTTAAAACTACTCATGCCCCCTTAGTGTACTATGAGGGTTCATTTCATCTTTTAACAGAAGGAAGTAAGTCTTTCTAACCTGCAGGTGAACTGAAATTTAGAAGATGCGTAATGCAGCTAAATAGACTGTTTTTAATTTTTTTTATTTTATTTTCTTTCATACGACATTGCAATACGACATTTTGGCTCAAAAAAGAAATGCAGAATCAAAAGCTGGAGCTTTAGAAAATAAAATCCTTGTTGAGTTGGGTTTTAATGTATTCAATAATAAAAATTTAGTTTTATCACTAATTTTATTTATCACTATTTTATTTAGTTTTATCACTAATTTAATTATTTAGAGATATTAAATATTATTTTTACCTAAGAATAGAAGGAGAATAGTTGTCCGTTGATTTATATTGCCGCTGCATTTTTTCTTTGAACTCAAAATTGCATATTCAGGAACAGATTAAAATTTCAAAAAATAAAGATATTTGTTGAATGACAAAATATTTCTTCAGTTTTTTATGATCTACATTTCTAGTGCTAAAATCACCTTTGAGGTATCAGATTGTTATACAAAATTTTCACATCTCAAGCTTTTTATTGTTGCTATCTTTGGGAGTAATGAAGCTGAGAATGAAGATTCGTCTGAGGATTAAATTCAGGGAACTAAAAAATGGTACACATATGAATTCTTGTATACATGCTTAGTGTCCTAATATCTTGTTTGATTCCCTCTAAAACTCAATTCTCACATAAAAATTACTTTCTGAACACTACTTATGACGGAGTGGTCAAGACCATAGTTCGACTTTGGTTTGAGGGCAGGAGATTGGGCTAGCTACATGGTTGGTTTTCATTGTGTTCTCCATGTGAAATTTGAATATGAATCAATTTCCCTTAAAAGTTCTCCATGAAGGCATCCTTTCCCTTAGGTAGGCAGCTTTCATGTGCTTTCCCATGTTCAATTAACCTAAACTACCGTATATACTTTCTGAACAAATTGATACAGATATCACATTATAGACACAAACATATAACAACCAATAAATTAATAAGTTTTGAAACAATTTTTAATTTATAAAATGTTCTACACTAATTGCTTTAATAAAAATTTGTGTTTCATTTGCTGCATGGATGAAATTCATTTTGTCATCAAAGTTATTCATAAAAGGTAGGGTTTCAGAACATAGTTATGAGATGCTTATAAGTTTAGTTTTCTTATTTTGAATATAATTTTATTTTTATTTGTTGGATTAAAGAAAAAGTTATCTGCCTAAGCGAAGGAGGCTTTTATGGAGGACATTCAAAGGAAATTGGTTCATATATACCCTTCATATATGTGAGAGAACACAAAAAGTTCATGCAGTCAATCCGTTCATCAGAATTTGAATCTGGGTTGAATTATCAGTGTTAAAGAAATTGTATCCACTTGACCACTAGTTATTTGTTTAGAATGTAAAAAACCAAAATTTCACTCAAGTAAACAATAGTCATGAAATGTAAACAGTCAGTAAAACAGTAGTCGTGAATTCAGAAATAACATTAAAATTAATTTTCATCACCTGAAACATTTATATTCATTACACTGCCTTTACATGCATACTAAAAACTGGACTAAATTGAAAAAACAATTATGAAAAGAATGAAGCAAAGAAAATTTCTTTTACATTTAGCCGTTATTTAAAACCAAATTTTAAAAAAATGATAAATATCAATTGAAAGAACTACTAACAGTATTTGCAACAGAAAAAAAAAAAAAAAACTGAAGGAAGCTCTTAAAACGCAAATGTGAAAGAACTGATGTAACAAATTATTCTTTTTATTTTATCAACAAAATATTTACTGGAAGATACCAAATTCACAAACCTGCTATGTGGGTTCAAAATAAGACAATTTTTCTGTACCCATTAATAGAATCCCACAAAAGAATGCAGTCTCCAGGATAAAATAGTCTTCAAGCCTCAAGCGCTAAAATTCCTACCCCCATAACCAACGAGAAACTGTCCCAAGCTCCTAGCTGCTGTACACTTCGCTTGGGATGTATATGTCCCAGCTCCCAGGAAAAGGTTAAAAATCGTACCAGTTATATAGGATTCAATCCAATGAGAAACAATTATGATCCATACAGCAAGCCACCTCCAAAAAGGAGAAATCGAGAAAGAACATTTCTAAACTATTCAGCAAGTCTGAAGAGAAATTTTTTTACTCTTTAACCGAGGAGGAAAAACATGAAGAAATCTTTAAAGTACCTCTTCCACCACCTGCTGTCAAGACCTCTACTGAATCAACAAGGTCTTTTACTTTTCTATTACAACCAGTAGATATGATAATGTGACAAATAGAACCATGTACAACAAAAGACTCTTCTTTTGCAATCCCAATATGTATAATTTTATCACTCAAGCCAACCAACCAGAGCCACAAGACATTCCAAAGGTAGAGTCATGTTACAATTCCTCTGCAAATCTTCAGCCAGAACCACAAGACATTCCAAAGGTAGAGTCGTGTTATAATTCCTCTACAAGTGGGTACCAAGTGCAAGTGCAAGTACATAATGCAGAAGGTTCTTTTCCAAAGGGTAAGAATTTGGACTTATTCAGTCAGTATAATGTTGATATAAACTGTGATGACTTAATACTAAATAATGAGATCTTTTGTGGAGAATGTATCAATGGTACAGGCTGCCGTTATAGATGCATCAGTTGTAAATTCAAAGAGTGAAGAACTAGGAGGAGAATTTATGACATTTACAGAATCATTTTTTTAATTATACATTCATTTTTGATTAATATTAAACAATTTTATACTACAAGGTAACCAAAAAAATTTCTGAAATGACATTGGCAGAGTGAAGCTCAACATAAAAATAGTTGCCAAACCTAGCAATGAAGTGGTTAGGATGGGAGTCCGAACATTGACCAAGAGTATAAAAGTGCATTGCATGAGTATTTCAAACATAATTCACACAGCGACTGATTGAAGTGGATGCACCAAAGGTACTGTTTGTTTGTTGTGTGATTAAAAGTGAGCCTGTCAGCCACAGAATCAAGTCACCAAATTTACCAGGCCTTTGGAGAAGATGCTAACGAATGAACCGCTACGCAATAGTTCAAGAAGTTCAGGTTAGGGGATCTGTCTCTTAATAATGGACCACATAGCAGTTGGCTATAGAGAGTGACAGTAGGCAAACATGTGGTGAGCTTGCTGCACACTTCCAGGTATCTGATGAAATGATCAGACTCCATTTGCACCACATAGGAAAGGCATACAAGCTGAGCAAATGGGTACAGTACTCACTGTCTGATGCAAACAAGCAACATTGTTTGCTGCCTGTTTATCATTGCTTACTCAGCACTGAAGCGCATACATATTTGATCGAGCACTCACCAGTGATGGAAAGTAGGTCCAGTATGACACATCCAGGCATTCCAGATATTGGTTGTTACCATCGGACCCTCTGCCTCACACTGCGAGACCTTCCTCCACCCATACAAGATCATGCTCTGTATCTGCTGGACTAGTCGCTAAGTGGTGCACTATGACCTCCTGTCAGTGGATCATCACGGCAGGCCTGTACTTGCAGCAGTTGGAAGTCAGCATTGGCCAATCATAAGTGTGTACTCTTTCTCCATGACAATGCGAGGAGGCATGTGGCTCGGGAGGTCAGGGACACTATCCTTCGAGTGGGCTGGGAAACAATACCCTATCCACCATACTCCCCAGACCTCGCGCCAACAAACTATCACCTTTTCCATTCTCTGGACAACCATCTTCGTGGAAAATCCTTCAACAACTGGCCAAACCTCGAAAAGGCCCTCACGGACTTCTTTGCATCCAAGACTACTGAGTTTTACAGCAATGGCATCATCGCACAGCTAGCCACTCGTTGGCAAAAGGCACTGGATGCCGATTACTTTGAGAATTAGCAGTGATTATTATTTGTTTTATGACTGTCCGAAAAGGCAAGAACTTTGTTTAACTTTTTAAAGAAAAGATGTATAAAATATATACCGTTCGGTGGCAAAGTGGCCAGCACTTCACGCATCTCCACCACAGGTTCAGGGTTCAACTGGACAAGGTTGGCTCAACCTTTTATCCCTTAAGTGGGTCAATAAAATGAGTACCAAGTTTGCTTAGGGACTAAACACCGAGTGCTCTGCAACAAGCTGACCACTTGTCCAGGGCATTATGCTGATACACTCTGGGGCCCAAAGGTCAAGAAAGCAGAAAAAGGGCACTGCAGGCCGTGGCCCATTAGGGCTGTTGCACCACTGAGTTTAGTTTTAGTTTGTAGTAAGAAAATGGAATTTAATCACTATACTATATTATGTAAAAAGATGTAGAATAAAAAGATTTTCAGCAAAATCTTGGCATCTTTTGATAGCTTTGAGCTGAACGGACAAGAAAGATGTTTATGCTGACAAATGTGCAAAATGTTCCATTATGTAAAATTAATTAAAAAACAACTGCAAAATGAGAAACAAACTATAATTTCAGATTATAATAAGAGCATGGGATTTGTAGATATCAGCAACCAAATAATAAGCTTATGTATGTTTGGCAGACAAAGGGATTAAAAAAATTGTTTTTTCATTAATTAGATTTATCAGTTTTGAATGCTTTTAAAGTTTTTTTAGCTTTGAACTGAACAGATAGGAAAGATATTTATGCTGAAAAATGAGCAAAATATTCCACTGTGTAAAATTAATTGGAAAAACATCTGTAAAACGAGAAACCAGATCATAAATAATAAAATAATTTCAGATTGTAAAAGTATGGGATATGTAAATATCAGCAATCGAATGATAGAGATCAAAAAACTTTCTTCATTAGTTAGATTTATCAGTTATGAATATTTTTAAACCAGAATAATTACTAAAATAAAATAAAAAATTCCAGTTTGTTCTATTTTGGAATATATTCCTTACCCCACTAAAAAGACACTAGATTTACACTTTCTTCTTTAGTCCTAAAAAGGTTATAAATGATTGTGAAGACAATGGACATCTGCCAAGCAATGAAAAAAATGTTGAGATTGTATTTACCAAGGTACAGGAAAACAGCTTGGAAGAAAATAATTTTATATAAAATGCAAAGAAGTATGCCTTGCCCAATGTTTTTGATTGTATCGCACTGGGAAAAGCCATCAGATAATGCATGATGCTAAAATGTGTATGCATTAAGAATAATAACAATATATAAATAGCTGAGATAAAGACAAAAAGTAACAGAAAACAGTGTATTATATACATTATTCTCATGGCCTGGATAAGAAGAAGAGTACATAAACCCTCATTCATTGCTGCTAAATAAATTAGTAGGCAGATATAGACAAACAGTGGATGAAACAGTTTGAGCAGAGAGTTTTTCCGTCACCCTCTAAAGCATTAATTACATATTACAGCATGAGATCTCTGAAATTCATTGCGAATAATGGAAAATGATAATAGACATTTTCCAGTCTCTAGAACTAATGAAAACATTTATACAAAGTCCGGCTATTAATTTCCAAGACTCATGGAAAACTCAGAAGAAAAAAAGGTTAAACACATAGCCATTTAATATGATTTCAAATAATCCCCATTAGCCATAATGCACATCTGCGCTCGGCTGTACACATTTTGGAACGAAGTTTTAAAGACCTCTTTTGGAATGCTCTTTAATAGTGACGTTACAGTTTTTTTGATGGCTTCGACATCTGAAATCTTGTTCCCTTCAGCGAATTTTTCAGCTTAGGAAACAGCAAAAAGTCTGTGGATGCTGCATTTCAACGACACCATGCTGGGCTAAGAAATTGCCTCACAGGCAGGTGTGGGCGGGCATTGTCATGTAGCAGCAGCCAACTCCCATTTTGTTGAAAATGAGGCCTCATTCTATGAATTCGTTTTCGAAGTCAGTCAAGAACTTCTGTGTAGAACTGTCCATTGATAGCCATGTTAGGAGGAAGAAATTCATGATGAATGAATCCATCACAATCAAAGAAAGCGATTAACATGACCTTGATTTTGGACTTTTCAAATCGAAAATTTTTCTGCCTTGGTGAACTTGGAGACCACCATTCGGAGCTCTGACGCTTGGTTTCAGGGTCATATTGATAACACCAAGACTCGTCTCCCATGACTACCCTATCCAGGTACACAGCGTAAGCATCAGCGTTGTGGATAAGTTCACCACATGCGCCCAGTGTCAATTGCTTTCATTTGTCCCTTAAATGGTGAGGAATGAATCTGGAACAGATCTTGCGTTTGCCTAGGTCTTGCGTCAAAATTCGCCAAACCGTCTCTTTGTCCATGTTCAATTCATTGGCAAGTACTCGAATAGTCAATCAACGATCACATTTCACTATATCGTGAACTTTTTCGATTGCATCTGGGGTGCGTACGGACTGCGGCCGACCTGTGTGTGGATCATCTTCCATGCTTTCACGCCCATCCCAAAAATGTTTAAACCATTCAAGAGTTCTTGAGCAGGATAATGCTTCCTCGACATAAACTTGTTTTAACGTTTCGTAGGTTTTCGCAGCTGTCTTGCCCAATTTGAAGCAAAATTTAATGTTAATTCTTTGCTCCATTTTCACTTCGACAATAGGAATTTAAGAGTTACGTTTTAATGCGCCTTTCCATGAGAACCACTTACTTCAGAATGGCTCCAATTGAACTGCACATGTGCAAGAAAACGCTCTCCAGTATGCAATAATTAGCGCCATCTTCCGGCTTTTCGTTCTCCTACAATTACATCAGTCCTGGAAATTAATAGCCAGACCCTGTATATTGATGCCTAAACATTAATGTTCCATAATGTTTCATTTCATTCATTACTTTTTTTTTTATATAAGTGTGTATATGCAAGTTTGAAATAATTTAAAAATCTAAAAAGAATGGCATTTGAACAAAGTATTTTACTATAATTTATAAAATGTTACTGCACATTTTCATATATTCTAACTACTTCCTGCAAATCTCCAAGTTCTTCTAAAAGATGATCTGCTAAAGTCAAATCTTCTTCAGATAACTTTACAGTTGTAGATGGTATATATCCAATATATGCTTCTTCTATTTCATAATGCCTTTCAAGTTCTTTTTTAATTTTATGAAGATCTTCTGCTGCACATAAAAACTGGAAAACACAGAAAAAAAAAAGTATTTTTTGATAACAAGAAATTTATCTTAATGTAAAAGTTTCATTAATTTCTTTTAATCCATACATAAAGAAGGCATAAGTTTACGATGAATTATTGTAATGAATGCACACACATAACATGAATATTTTTTTTTTGATAGAATACACATGTTTAGCTTCCTAGAAGTTTTTTTTGCCAAAAGTTATAGTACAAATGTGAAGAGCACTTCTTTCTGATAACAATAGATATTAATTGAAAACAATCTAATTAATAATTTAAAGAAAATTCTGTTGCTAGTTTAGAAACAACAGAACGAACAGTACTCTTTTGTTACTTTATGGCCATTGTTCAGGGCAAAAACACAGGTAAATCTTAATAACAAAGATAATTTTAAAGAATGACACCAAAAAGTAGTAGACTATAAAAATCAGTATTATATTGGGCCATTTATAAAATGGAAAGGATTGTTTCTGTTTTATATTTGATAATGCAGCTGAAATAAATGCAATCAATACTATTTATAACAATACTACAGAAAAAATATATTATGAGTAACAGTGTTTGTTATTAAATAATGAAGAATCTATATGTATGTTCCATTTATTTTAAGTGCAGCAATAAAAAGTCACTTAAAGCAATAGATGAAAATAAACCTGAATCTATTGAAATCTTGAACCCTTCACTGCATGTAGATGATTTATATTCTGGTGGAAATAGTGATGAAGAGGCTTTTAAGATGCTTCCAAAACTGTGATTTTAAACGATGCTGATTTTGTAAAACTTAAAAACTAATTCTGAGAAACCAAGGTTACTGTGAGTGCAAAAAGGACTTAAAGAAGCTAACTTTTCTGATTGTCAGTTAAGAGAACCTTAATTCAAAAATGGAAATACACACATTTTGTGATGTGTCTCTTCTTGCTTAAGGTGTTACTGCATACTGTTGTTACTTAAATGATAAGGGTGACATTTGTCATGTCAAAAAGCAGAGTAGCTCCTTTGAAGAAACTGACATTACCATGATTGGAACTAATGGTAGCAGTCATAGGAGCTAGAATAAAAACGTATTTGGGAGAGGTTAAGGGTCTTACTGATAAGTTTGTGTATTGTACAGACTTCTTAATTGTTTTGTATTCAATAAAGTGGTAATTGAGAAGTTGAAGTGCAGAAAAAATCAGATCACAGATCTCGAGTTTTGGAGATAGTGGAAATGATGATCCTGCTGATTCATTTAGTAGAAGTGTGTCAGCTCAGTGGAAGATTAATGCCAGGGGTATGGTCTACATTGACGGAAATGAAAAGCTAGTTTTTCCCTAAAGTACTGGACCAGATGAATGGAAATACCACCAGAGATAATTGAAATTGAGAAAACAAAGAAATGCTCTACATACTGCTGTGATTAAGAATTATGTAATTGATGGAAAGCTTCATAAACATTCTTCTTGGGAAAAACTTTTACAAGTTCCAGCATGGTGTTGTAGATTTACTGACTATTTCATATAGTCATCAATGACAAGATCAAGTTTTTTCCAGATTAGAAAGCTAGTTGTAGCTCATTCTTAGATATACAAATGCAAGAATTTAGGAAAGAAGTCAATAATTTAAAAAAAGGAAAACCATCGAGTCCTCACTCAGTATGTTGCATCTATTCTTAGATAAGGTGTTAGAGGAAGATTAAGAAATACTAACCTATCTCAGAATGTAAAATATACCAGTCATCCACCTTAATTCATACTAAACTAGAGAACTAATAATGCGACATTACCAATAAAAATATCCACACAGGGAAACATCAATGTTGCATAAAATCAGAATTTTTATGCAATTTCACATTATTAATGCATAATCAAACAGATAATTATTTATCTGTTTGATTATGCATTAATAATGTTATTAATGCATTAGCAGTAATTTGGAAGGCCATCTGGAAATATGTAGCATACTGCTGACAAAGAAGAGAGCTGTCATATAAAGTAATGGAAGATCTTCATCCAGAGTGAATCCCACACGAACTTTGCAAAATGTGGAGTAGATTTTGTGTTCCTTTCCAAGTTAAACCAAAGAAATGGCAAATCGTTCAAGTAGTGAAGATCTACATTTGTGTTTTCATGTACCAAGGCAGTTCATTCGGAACTAGCTGCAGACATCATGTCATTCCTTCTTAGCAGCTCTAAAACAATTCATTCAAACGAGGAAGACCAGAGGAAATAAACAATAATTATGGCTATAACTTTATAGGTGCCAATAGAGAGCTGAAGACATGGCATTCTGACCTTAAAGTAGCTAGGTACCTGATAAGAGGAAAAAATTAAGTGAAATTTCAATCCACCTTCTCACACGGGCTATGAATCATCATGCAAGATGAGCAGTTGGTTCTCAAGTTCTAAGTTTTGAAAAATTTTTTGCTTATCTAGCAGAAATTGAAGCATGTCTAAACTCATGACCATTAGTAGTGGTTTCAAATTATCCAGATGACTTCTCCACGAATATACCTGGTCAGTTCCTGATAGGGACAGTGTTAAAGGCTTTTTCTTGAACCAAATATCTGCGATTTTAAACTACCACTTCACAATCGTAGGAAATTGGTCCAACAAATATTTCAGTCCTTTTAGAAGAAATGGTCTACAGATTATTTAACTCAGCACTTTACTTCAACAAATGTTAAAATAAATGAACTGACAATTAAGGAAGATAACTTAGTACTTTTAAAATGAAAACTAGGCCATAATAGAGGTTTACCCAGATACTGATAATAGAGTCCATGTTGTGAAATTAAAGACTGTAAAATGGTGAACTCAAGAGACCTATTAATAAACAGTGTGACCCTAATCTGGGGAGAGTTAAATTTTGTGAACAATTATGAACTTCAATTATAATCTAATGTTTGTTGATATTCATTTTGAATACTTCAAGTTTCGATGTTGATTTTGCTATTAAATTTATGTAATTCACTGTTTGTATTGCTCTGATATTATTTTAGAAAATTAGTATTACTCATTTAAATGTCAGAAATGTTTGTTGTAGAAGCTATGCATTTACCAAGAATACTTTTTTAACTTAAATTCACTAAGCTAATAATAATGCAGTGCTTATTATTACATACTATTTTAGTTTTATTGGTTAGTAAATGTAATTGTTTTAAATGCAATAAGCTGTATTTCTTGTAAATAGTTATTTGTAATAACTGATTTTGTAAGAAATAATTTGATGTCCTGAATGACCATCTGTGGGAAATATAATGAGATCATCCATTTAGGGCATTGTAGCATACCTAAACTGAGTGTAAAAAAAGCTTAAGTTTAGGAGGTGTTGACATGGACAGTGAACATTAAAAACTAGTGTAATGAGGTATGTGTAATACTAGTACTATGTACTCTAGTATATATAGTTAATTAATGTTAATACTTTTAAAATGTTGAGTTATTTCATAAAGTGTATTTCATGATGTATTCACTATTCATTTCATCAATATACAAATAATCCAACTTTGTGGCTGTTTTATTTTCTTACATATTCTCATAAAAAATATAGATGTTGGCTCCCAAGGAATTGGAAATGTTTTCTATAAGTAGTAAACCAAAAAACTTTGAACACACTGATTTAACACAATTTTTTGTCGTCTCGCTAAAGTCTGGCGATTCTTGAGGTCGGACACTGTATACATATTTATTTTTTTTTCCCTTTAACATTGAAGAAAACTTCTACATACATATTTTTTTACACAAATAGATATCATTTATGTATTTGTTTGCATTTGTATTTCTTGACATATACAAATAATATTTGAGTTAACTGACATTTATAACAATTAATTTTCCATATTATCAACACTGAAACCCAATTGGCACAGGCAGAAGAAAAAACTGTAATACTGTAAAAAAATAAAAGTATTAGTGGAAAATAATGTGGTGGTGGAAATCAAGAGATTTTCAATTTAAGTCTAATTTTTTAACAATTTTAGACAATACACACAACTGAGCACTTACTTCAAGGTAAGTTTTATCATTTTCATCCCCTTTCGTGTGAACTTCTTCAGCTCCTGCCTCAATGGCTGCATCGAGAGCTTTTTCAGCATCTACTGGTTGCCCACCTAACTCACTAACAGCTTTTATAATACCTTTCTGTTCATAAACAGCTCTCCAGCGACCCTCAGTGCTTAACATATTTGCACTAGACCATATAAAAAAAGAAAATACTTAAATGTGTGAAAGTAAATGTATAAAACTTTAAGCTAAAAAATACAAGTGAATCAGAAATATAGCTGCATGCTTGAAGTAAATACAATGTGTTACTATACATTATACAGAAAAATAGTCAATTATTGATAAACTTAAAATTTTATTTTTTGCATTTTAAATATGAGTCACAACATTTCCAAGCTTATATTAGCAGTGAATGTGTAGAGCAAGTTACAAGGTGATAGTTGAGAAGTTGAGAAACTAACAAAACATTATTGCTATCAATAATGGGAAAGCAGAAAAAAACAATTGCATACAATGGGAATCTTCTAGGACAGAAAACCTTCTGATAAAACAAGCAGACTACCAATGGAATAAAAACAACTAACAATATGAAATAACAAAAGAAGTCTGACTGGTACTGTTCTTCAGCCAAAAGAACTGACTTTTCAATGGCATTCTCTCACTCTGTGTAGTCATAACATTGCTATCACATAAGAAAATCAAATGCATAGACATATTCTTAATTCATCCTCTAGATAAGGAATTACAGTAACTAAAATTTTCTGACTAATATTCATAAAAAAATCTCGAAATTATAGTTCGAGAAGGAGACCTGAATTTATACAATTTCAGATATAAATAAGAATCGCTAATTGTTCTTATAACTTGCATCAAAAATCAACATTTGCTGTATGTCAAACAAATTAGCTGTTAAGCTTAAAGAAAATGGACTTCTCTAGGAGCTTAAAAAACTTCCCTTAAAATAAAAACAAGTTATTTATGGGGGGGAAACCAACAATGTATAGGTTTTCATAAGCATCTGCAAAACTTTTCTTAATAATTTATCCTTTTTTTTTCGGTAGGGGATCCATGTAATCAATTACCATATAAATCAATATAACTTAAGAAACATATAGAGGGTGTTTACACATTTTTAGAATGATTTCAATAAAGAATTAAACAAAAAAAGCAAATATTTTGGAATAAAAAATTTTGGTAACAGCTTATTTGAAATGAGAAATATTGTCTGCTACTTTAAATTATACTTCTTTCAAAATGTTACATGTAAACAAGCTGTGGTTTAAAGGATATGGTTTTAAGCTTTGCAAAGAGAAATACTCCTATTCCAATGACTTTCAACAGTGAAATTTCATCAAAACAAAGCAACAAGTCATCCTTCAAAAAATACCACTGCATTCCTTGAAAAAATAAAGAATGATACATGTATTGCATATGTATCTTTAATATTCCTGAAAAGTCCCCTGAGTTTTCACCTATGGACTATTAAGCCTCTGGTTTCTTAAAAAGAGCTCTTTTTGAGCATAAAGCCACAATTCAAGAGCTTTGGAGAGTAGTGCAAGAGGAATGGAAATCAGTAACCCTGAAAATTCTATGAAAAGCCCTTTTGTCATAGAAATCACAATGCAGACTTACAGTCCAGAAAAAAAAAAAGGCTATCAGATCAAACAATTAAACAAATAATTCTTTTAATTTTAAACATTCATTAAATGGCCCCGAAATCATTCTAAAAATGTGTAAACAATCTTTGTAGTTTGGTTAAATTTGGAAAAGTAGATCTATTTATAATCTTTGTTTAACAATGATTTTTTTCATATTTTTTGTAATTTTATTTTAATGCTAAAAACACAATTAACAGATGTGAAAAATTTTATCCGCAATCCTTAATGAACCCATATGCATGCAACAATAATTATTAATGTAGTAAAATTATGGTAACTGTTTTCATCATAATTATTATAATCATTTAAAAATTATTATATTTGAATTCATTGCAATGATAATAAAATAATTAAAATTACATAATAAAATATAATTAAGTAACTATAATAACAATTATTTTATAGTACTAGTACTAGTTATTACTCTTTACCATAAAATTTTATATAAATATCAAATTTTAATTTGCTATATATATATAGCAAAATTAAAATTTGAAAATGCTTGTATTTTTGCCAATATAATAAATAAATAAATCCACAAATTAAACACAATACAATCAAACAGTTAATTACAAATAACGATCTTCATATTATCTTGGATTACTTAAAAGTAATTTTCTACCTCCTTAAGTCCGTGGTCTTTGACACTGAGCTTTGAATGCAGTGAAAATACAACAGGGAAAAAATAACAGAAAAAAATCCCTACTACATGGTTCATATTCATCCACCCTATTTCAGAAATAATTTGGTCTGAATTGCGCATGCATGCTTGTGCTCATGGTTAAGACTGTCACAGTTAAACTAAGTTAAACTCGTGGAACAGTTAAACTTAGGTCAAGGCTGCCACAGTTAAATTACTAAGCATTATATGATTTACTAAGTATACTAGTATTATATACAATAGTGTATTTTAATACATATTATTTGCTAAGTATAATTCTGTCATTATTTGCTTGCATTAATTAATCAGACTTATACAACATGAAGGAATAGATTTAAGTGAAAACTGATGGCATGCACTGAATGAATAGCTGTGAACAATATACAATGTTGTCAAATCCAATACATGTGGCAAATTCAAATCTCTGACACTTAATTTACATTTGTTTGGTAAGACTGCTGACGTACCAGTTTCTTTGGTACTTTAGTGTAGTTAATATTTTAGTGTACTGTTGTCATTAAAAGTTGTAAATCTGAAATTCTAAGGAAAAGAACTTAAAATGTCACCTTATTCAGTATGTCACTGATACATAAAATTGCATAGCTACACAAATGCTTACATATTGTATATAATAATTTCTAACTACAATTTTATATTGTTGACATTTTCACATTCTGGTGGAAGGCAAAACTAGTTAATTACTGACTGTTACAAGATTTCAAGATGAATTCTGATAGCTTATGACACAGAAAAGAAAGTTTCTTTTCTTTTTCTCCTTCCTTTTTAAAATAAATGGATTTACAGGCATTTTCTGTTTTACACTACAATGGGAAAAACATCTTGAGAAGATTAAATACATAAGGATAATATCTTTTACAATTAAATAAAAATCTGAATGTGTACCTGTATTTTTTACAAATTACTTTGATATCATGCCTCATTGTTGATATATTTTCAGCCTCATAATCGAGAACCAAAAAACAACCTCCGGGACCCAAAACTTCAATTGTTCCAATCTTTGTTTTCTTATTCTACACAGACAGAAAATGTAATACAGTTACGAATATTTTTAAATAAAATGCAACTTAATTGCAAACTCAAATTGCAAATTCATAGTACATATACATATAGAAATTGCATTATTTTTTAAAATTAAATTATGCAGTTATAAGTTTTACTAAAAGCCCTCAAACTTTTCCTTAATCCTTACAAGACAAGAAAGGGGTTTTCTTTAATGGATGGCTAAATTCTTTTACTCAGCCTAATTTAGAGAAATTCATACAAAATCCTGATTTTGAAATATTAAATAAACCTTTTATTTCTTTTAAAGTTTAATTACTTTATTAAAATAAGCAAACATATTTCCTTACTCTCACTGCTAAAGTTTAAAGGTTTTAGAAAAATAATATTGTTTTGGATGACAGAAATATATTTAATCAGCATCAATAGACTTGTTCCTTAAAGTGCATGAAAAATACCCTTCAGGAAAAATTAACCAGTTAATCTTTTATTCAGCTCTGAAATAGATAACTTACAAAATTAAACATATTTTTGTTCTACTGAAAAAGAAAAAAATGGAATTACGTATGGTTTAGTATTAATCTTAGAACTCCAGACTCAAAATTGCAGGGAGCTCCTGTTAGATTTAAGAGGAATAAGCAGAATCAGAAAAGTTAATACCACTAATAACCTTCATGATGACATGCCTCAGAAAGACTGAGTACCGGCTAATATACTTGGAATACTTTACCAAATTTGGAAAAAGTACTGAATTTATTGAATAAAACACAACTATTTCTAGGAATGCCAAGCAGCTTGTACACTGCTGCAGTTAAACAAAATTTTAATCTAGTTTTCAATTACAATATCTTCTTAGAAAAGCTGACGTATGTCTTATAAATCTTGATTCTAGCATACCTCCTGGACCTGAGGACATTCATAGCCAGACAATTATTAAATTTTGGTTATGTGGGTAAATAAAACATATTCTGTTTCTTCAGTCTTTGAATTGACACAGACTCTCCTAAGAATGGGATGGGGGAAAAGAAAATTTTAAGATGCTAATTCTCCATATAGCTACAGATTCATAGCACTAAACAGCATTCCCTGTTGCTTGCTCCAAATGTTAAATTTACAACACACTTACTTTCCCCCCCCCTAAAAATGATTAGCTTCTAAGTTAAAAACAAGGCTTCAGGAAAGAACATTATTACCTTGATTAGATTATGTTCTTAACTCAGAATTTTATGGACACACTAACAAGACTAAACAAGAAACTTAATTACTTTTGCTCAGTTTAATAAACTCTGAAGAAACACGTTAGGTACATTTACCCCATAAATTTACCCCCAGACAGATATGCAAGAGATACATAATTTTCTGTAAAACAGCGATTAGGGTTAAATACATAAATTTTTCAATAAGAAATAAATGAAAGTGTCTACATCTAGATTCACCACTTGTCTTTGTTTTCCCTGTAGACATCAACTTAAGAGACTTCTAAGGATCACAGAATCAGTTTATTTGAAGATAGCATCAGTCTCTGGAACAGTGACATTAATGCATAATGTACTGAATGCAAAATTAATTAAGTTCTTTGAGTTTTTTAAACTTTTCAAAATTTGCAGTCCTTAGTTAATTTATGCATCATTAAAAAGTACCTCCATATGTCTCCTGTCATTATTCTAAATAAATACTGTCATACAATAACCATCCTAAATATCTAGGATTTACTATTGATCCTGACAAATACATTCAGTTCCCAGTAAAGAAAGGCTGAAAAGGCTTAAGATGCCTATATGCTGCGGTCACCACACTTATATCAAGTGCTATCTTCTTCACTAGCCACTCATAGTTATAAAAATAAAATTGCATTTTTAAAGCCTTTAAATAAAAAAAGGGTGGTATCTTGTTACATATTACAGTAAATTCTTCAACTATGGCACTTAAAACTGCAATACTGTTTATTGGCTAACTAGCAAAATCATTAAAAGCTAAAAAAACTCTTCAGTCAAGTAACAAAAGTAGTCTTTCTTTTTCTTTTTTCCTGCACACAGAATGTTACACCTTAATACCCAGCATGAATCGAACATATGGGCTTCCATATGGTAAAGTATATTTCTATATTTATCTCTAGTCACACAAATAATAATAATAAAACCACTCAATTGTTATTATGTCAGGTAACCAGTTCTTAGGATTATCAACAATTTATCTACTGAGATTATTCAAATTGATGACAGAGAATGAAGATAGTTGGTGTTACTAGTAGCAGAAACATTACGTTCATAATACTACGGCACAACTGTAAAGAAAAATTTAAATTATAGTTCAATCTTCTATTCCAAATGAATAGCAATTAGACAAAAAGTTAACAAATTTTTACCTTCTCACTCATGATATACGCAGTAGCAAATGCAGTTAGCATTTAAAAAATCTGGAGTTTGAACCCTAGCTATATTCTCATAAATCTTGCTTCAGAAATTCTAGAAGCTCTACAGTGATGCCAGACTAAAATGTGGTGGACATTAATATGTCCTCACTTGGCTTGATGACTGGGTTTCCTCCCTTCCCAGTTACCTTTAAAACGGAGGAAAGAATACAAGGAATTTTTTTTTCACTATTGTCCTTTTGCGGTGTAATTGGTAGCATGTCTAGCTAGTAATCAGAAGATCCTAAGTTTGAATCCTGACCAGACATTTCCTGCCTCCTGCATTAAAAAAAAAAAAATGCTAACAGCTCTGCAAACTGACAAAAATATTCAGATACTAATGGACAGTCACAGATCTTTCAATTGCTGAATATAAGGAAAAATTTGAAGTATAAAGCATTAATTAAAACTACACACATGTTCAAAAAATATTCTAATTGAAAATTATGTAAAAACGCAACCTTAGATTGGCATAGATTTTTGAGTTAATCTCTAACGATTTTGAGGATAGCTATTACCTTTCTTTTTTTTTTTTTTTTTTTAAGATAAATTTAAGATTATCATATTTCTCTTCCACTTCTAATCACAAAAATATTAATTTTCAATAGATTCTATTTCACATAGACCTTAGAGATCAAGACATATTGGTAAATTGAGAAACAATGGTATAGCAAAACCATTATTTTCATCCTGCCTACTTACTCACAGAAGAAAATCTGGTACTTCTTTGCTATAGTGGCCCCCAAACATATGGGGATTTTAGGTTTCACCAAGATTTCAGCTACAATTTTGCCAAATTCATGAAGTGCGAATGTAAAATAAACAATATATAATAATAATAATTATAATAACACTCACATGTTGTTTCCTATGAACATTTTTAAGAATCCTTATTCTTTTTAGTATCATTTTATTGCATGTAATTGTTCCAGTCAGCTGCAGCACTTTCACACATATTAAGCTACAAAGGCCTTTCTTCTTATTGCAATTTTTAACATTGCACCTTCATATGGTTTCGTACTTAACGCAAAGTTTCATGTTGTGGCCATTTTCGCATATTCGTCGTTTTTCAAGTAAAAGACCTCTTTCTTGAAAAAATGATATGGCATCCACCTCAATACTTGGTAAATTAAAGATTGTTAATGTCATATTCACACACAAAAAAAGCAATGCATATATTTTTAATAAACAATGCAAATTCAAAAACCTCATCAAAAATGAATAATATAAGAACAGGTGGCAAGAGCAAAAATGCAACATGAAGATAATAATGTGGTGAAGTATAAGAACATGCAGCTGGTGTTAATATATGAACATGTGGTGAGGTCTAAGAACACATAGCCGGATTTTGGTAAGATCAGTTGATTGATTCAAAATCCAAGGCCGCTATAACAAAGAAGTACTGAAAATACTCCCTCTTCATGAACTATACTTGCATATCAAAATAACATACAATGGAAGACAGTTTCCTCCAATAAATTTCCAATCATTGTATATATGCATTATTAATAAACTTCTGTCCATATGAATCACAGAATTGAGAGTGATGCCATCATTTATAAACAAAAGTATGAATAAATGTTTCTTGCAATATATACCAAGTAATACTCAGACATTAAGAAAAACTAAAGGAGAAGTTGCTAATATTTTTTGTTAATAATTTTTAGTTATTTTATATTTTTAAGCATAAAATGATCATGTACATATCTACATAAATACACCCAACTCTTTTTTTTATTCAATCTTTTTTATACGATTTTGAAATAACACTGTTCACCAATAAGAACAAATACATTTTTTTACACGAACTTTTTGTTCTAGCACAAAATCGCCCACCACCACCACAAATTTTTTTTTATTCCAATTTTGACAGTGTGATCAGAAATCTATCGGTTTATGCCCACACATGTGTTAGTCATGGTCTACTGCATCAAAGAATTTACAATGTTAAGAACAAAAGCTTTGCCACACCGAAGACAGCCATCCATCTTATGAGAATGTGCGAAATAGCTATCAGGCAGGTGACGAAGGTTGAAGATCATGTTTATCGAGGTCAAACTTCTGACACCATTCCCCTCCCCTCCATCAAATTGACATAAATTAAATAACTGATCAAACTGTGATATGGATCAATCAACAGCCAAATGAAAGTAAAACTTTATCAAATTGCTCATCACTTCCCAAGTAAGCTTCAATCTGAGTTCAAATTATCACGAAAACTTTGTCAGAGATTGAATCCTATTAGTTCTTTGACTTCATGTCATATTTTCCTCAATTTCCTGTACACTTGGTGATATGGCGACGAAAATTTGTCCCTCCTCAGTATATTTGTGTAGCTAGAAGACATAAAAACTCTAGAAGCAACATGAGAAACCAAAAAAAACAGTTGCTAATAACACATTTTATAACAACAAAATAAACCAACAGGGGCAGTTAATAACAAACAAAATTCAAATCCGACAGTTGAATTGAATCAAATCTGACAGTTGTGCTAGACATATGACATACCTGCTGATGATTGCACACTTGTTATCGAAAAGCGATGATTAGTTGTGAAACTGATTTTTATTCCTTCATTTTAAATTTTTATATGTACTTATGGACTGAATTTTCAGTGTATACTAATTTTAACTTTTTTGTACACTAATTTTTGTAATAAAAATGAAGTGTTTTTGTTTCATAAATCTCATATATATGTGTAATATGGATTTCATTATTCAATATGTAATATGGATTTCATTATTCAATATGTAATATGGATTTCATTATTACATTTTTGCATGTTTTTTTTTTTTTTGGAAAATATTTAAAGTTTTTTCAGCTTACATTGATTTTTTAAAGCTGTGGAACATATCCCTAAATTTACCATATGTGGCATGTATTTTTTTTACACGATTTTTTTTGCACGGTTTTCTACGGAACGTATCTACCATGTAAAAAAAGAGTTGGGTGTAATTTCAAAAGATCTGTGTTTCAACCAATGTGCATATATGAAACAATAAACTTGAAAGAAACAAAAATACATTTGGTATTATTGCATTAGCTGCCAAACATCTTACAAGTCCCCAATTAGTGAATTTTTTTTCTTTTTTTTTCAATCTAACATGTGAAAAACAGTAGCTATTTTAAAAAATGGCTGTGCACTGAAACAAATTAACGAAATTAAAAACACAAGAAACAAACATAATGAACTAGTAAAAATTACATAAAGCAAACATGCATAACAAAACACTCAAAATTACATAAAGCAATAACAAATTAATAAATTTAAAATGCAACAAATGCCCATGATAAAAACTTAACTTTGTTTTCTTGATCTTTTGTCCATGTGCTGTTTTAACTTTTAATCTGTTTTAACTTTAAAAAAATCAGAGAATTGTACAATTCTCAACACTCCAAAGTGGCACTACTCTCTATGCATACATCGACCAGTTTCAACTTTAAAAAAGAAATCAGAGAACTGCACTAATTCGGAGAAAACTATCATCAAAATTACCTAAGAACAGGTCATAAACTACTCTGATGCTGCAAATTTCTATAATAATATAATATCCAAGACAAATAAAAGCTAGCCAAATACATCATTTTCCATGCATTTTATTATTTAAACAATAATAATGAAAATCAATCTGGACAATATATATATTTGTACAACTAGTGGATACTATTCAGATATCTGCTTTAACATCTTTTCAAAATGGACTTTTTGCTTTCCTTCCAGACACCAGTTTCCAAAATAACTCAGAAAATTCAATCATTTCCAAAATGCAACTTCATGGGATGTACATTTTTATACTATTTTGGACACAAACCACAGTTGATTATGATTCATTACAAGAAAAATACACATATTAATCAAAATCAGAAACCACAAACAAAACTCTTGAAATTCCAAAATTGTGCATATTAAGTAGGTTGCCAGATAAAATAGATTTTTAAAGTTTTGGGTTGCCTTCTTTATTGAATAGCACTTTTCCCACTTATTATGGTTGAGCAGATAATGCAATAGTATTGTGCATTTAATACACATATATTAACTATAATTAAATGACTGCATATACAAACTTTTTCAAATTATTAATTTTATTATTCACATATGGTTTAAGAATGGCAATTCAGTTCTTAAATAACTTTTTGGGATCATCAACTTTTTTTAAGAAACCAAATACTACCAAACTTAATAAAATTAGGTTCCAAGAACGTTAGTCATAATGCAGTTTAATTGTAATTAATTATTAACTAAATTTTTAGACCTACCCCTGTTTTCATTGCATTTTCTAAAGTTGATGAAGGAACATTATTTTTCTTTGCGTCTTCCAAAATAGTTGCTAGTTTATGATTAATTTTGGGATCAGGTCCTTTTTCTAAAAAAAAAAAAAAATAAATAAATAATGAAAAAGATAAATTATTCAGGCACCAAAAGAAAAAAAAAAAAGCCATTTTTAACTAAACTAAAAATTATTATTGCATGTTTATTTAATTTTTTCCTCAAAAATATTAAGAACTCCCAGTCAACATCAAATTGAGAGATAAGCTATACAGCTCCAGTGGAGTGCTAGGCTTAACAATGAAGCCTGATCTGTTACATGCAAATTATTAATTTGAGTATTTGAATATGGCAAAGCACACAAAGGCTATCTACCCACAAAAAGAGATGAGTTCAGGAAGACTTTCTAAGGAAAACTCACTCGTATTCACATTATACATGGATAAATTCAATTATGTGATCAGTCTGTTCGCCTGGGATCAAACTTAGGTTAAACTCCCAGCACTCAATGGTCTTAACCCACTCTGCCACTGGTGGAGCATTATTAATTGAGAAAATATTATACAATAATGTCCTATTTTGTCTATTTAAAGTGCATAAATATGTACTTTTCTCTTGTACTGTTATATTTAAAGTGCTCCAATGCTCACTCAGGATATGAAAATATTTTCATTTCAGCCTATTCCAGTAATAGGATTCAGTTAGTTCTCAGCAATGTAGTGGAGCCACTTTCTAAAATGCTCTTAGTTCGATGAAACGGTTATTAAAATAGAATTGTATTATTTATCTGAGCAATTTATTTCTACTTAGCAGCCAATTTTATTACTTATATAAATAGTGAACAGATTATTATTTTTTTTAATTTTGTTAATGTCCTGTTTCTGGTATAAAAATTCAATTTAATCACTTAAAAATTGCTGGTAGTTTACTTAGAGCAAACACAAGCAACACTGTGACTAAAACATTTTAACTGTAATTAAGATGACTAACTATTTTTTGCACAAAAAGAATATAAATCGAATTTCATTAGGTAAGGTGATTGAGGTTGTTGAAAAAAAAACTATAACTCCATTTGATTATATATTTTTAAAATTTAAAAATTAATATAATTCTAATATTTTAAATGTATATAACTTAATAATTGAAATCACATTTTTGTATTGTATGAATTTTTTTGGTAGTTTGAATTTTTTTTTAAAAGTACACACACATCTTGCATCCCCCATACTGAATTTAAACATTTAAACTGCAGCTAGAGTCTGTATGCATAGTTGTGATTTTTCACTGCTCCAGTAATCATTACAAAGCAAAAATATCCTCTCTACAGCAGCATTAATGCAGGGCCAAAATTGCATATTCAATCAATAATTTTAAAGTTTTGTGGGGGATACATTTTTGTTTGAAATGTGAAAAAATTTCTACCCACCTTCTGTTCATGCTTACTTTTTCATCTACACATTTCTTGTCTTTCTTCATTTAAATACATATTTACTCTTTGATTTTCTTTATACAGAAAAATATTGTCAATTTCTTTCATCATGATATACTGATTATCATAAATTAAGGAAAAATTACAAAAGTCACGATTACTGAAAAAGTTACATGTAGAATTTTATGAAACTTACCCGCAATATGCAACACATTGTAAGGTATCAAATAACATAAAAAGAAATTACCAGACAATTATGGTAGTATAGAAATTAGCATATGTTTAAAATGAACAAATCGAAGGTTTCAGTTTGCTATAGGAAAAGTACCTTCAATATGGAATATGATCACCTCTAGAAGCAATAGAGCACATAGAGCGATGTGTGATGCTTTCAATTATGCGTTCTTTCAGCTCCATAGGAAGCGAAAGCCATTGCTCTTGCAAAGCAGTTGCAAGCGCTGCAAGAGTCTGAGGGGGTGGATTGAGAGCAGCTAGACATCTCCCTAAAGCATCCCAAACGTGCCCGATAGGATTCAAGTCCAGGAATCGAGCTGGCCACTCCATGCACATAATTGTTTCCCGTTATGGAATTGTTAAGATAATCATCTATGATGCGAGCCTTGTGTGGTCTTGCATTGTTGTCCCGTAGCAAGAAAGCATCACCTATTGCCCTGGCATATGGGCGCACATAAGCATCAAGGATGTCATCTCTATAAACCTGAGCATCATGGTTCCCTTGGAAACACATGGAGGTCTGTGCGTCCACCCAAAGAAATGCCACTCCAGACACAGACACTGCCTCTTCCGTATGCATCTCTTTCACGGATATTTGACAGATGATAACAAGTTCCAGGTTCTCTCCATATCAAATAATGCCTACTATTGCTTTCTAGACTAAACCTGGACTCATCCATAAAGAGAACATCCCTCCGTTGATCAGGCGTCCAGTGGACATGTTGTCATGCCCACTGCAAACGGTCCCTCGTATGGCGTGACGTGAGCGGGATGCAAATAGCTGGTCGCCCCGCATACAGACCACCTTCGTGAAGCCTTCTATGCACAGTTGACTTTGACACCAACCTTCAGGTGGCTGCAACAAAGGAGTATCTAAGAAGAGTCGGTTCTATTCCTGCATGCACATAATGTCAAATATCGGTCATCGGCGCTTATTGTAGCAGTTGCCCATCCTTGGCTGAAGCTTCTAGATGCTGAATCTGAGGTTTGAAATTGCCTCCAAAGTCTTTGAAACACAGAAGGACTTACATTTAGCCATCTGGCCACTACTGTTTGACTTTGTCCTGCCTCTAGTTTCTCAATGGCTCTCGATCGTAGTTCTGCAGGCAAATGATGCCTGGAGGTCATTGTTACAAATTGGCTATCTCAGATTTCTGATGTAGCTATTACAGTGAAATACGTAGGCTTGCTCTCAAACACGGACTTTTATGCTACTCACAGATGACGTATTCTGGGTGCAGCGTCACTAATTTGTATATTGCAGTTTTACTCAGCTACTCTTACTTGGCAACACATTCAACTTTTACACGATTTGGCTTATTTTTGAGGGAGTTATCACTATTTTTGTGATTTTTTCTTAATTTATGATAACCAGTATATGACTGTTGAAGTAATATTTTCCTATTTAAGTCTACTTTTTAAAAAAGTCCCTTTTAAGCAATTTAGTTCACTGAAGTTGACCAACCATTGCTCAATGCATTCCATTACCCCATCTTGTTCTACACTGATGAAATAAATTAAGAGAATTTGCATATTTTATCGAATTGCATGAAAAGAACTGAACTGAAGAGAAAACCACTGCTTCTAAATAAAAATGCAAATCTTGTACAGCAAATATGTAAGTGTGTGTTGGCGGGGCCAGCAGAAAAACAGGCTTTATAAGCACGTGAAGGGTAAGACAAATTGCGTTCGCTAGCACACCTTGGCAAAATTCTTGGTGTTATATTGCAACAATCAGTTAAATTCACATGAGTTTAATTTAACACCCAGCGTTGTGTGCAACTTATGGAAATAGTTTCAGAATACTGGCTCTATTGACAGAAAGCCTGGGCAAGGTCATCCAAGAGCCACGACGGCCATATAAGATTGTTATTTGTCCATTTTAGCGAGGTGTAACAGCTGCTCAGCTCTCTAGGGACCTGTATGCAGCCACAGGAACCCATGAAAAGAACTGAACTGAAGAGAAAACCACTGCTTCTAAATAAAAATGCAAATCTTGTACAGCAAATATGTAAGTGTGTGTTGGCGGGGCCAGCAGAAAAACAGGCTTTATAAGCACGTGAAGGGTAAGACAAATTGCGTTCGCTAGCACACCTTGGCAAAATTCTTGGTGTTATATTGCAACAATCAGTTAAATTCACATGAGTTTAATTTAACACCCAGCGTTGTGTGCAACTTATGGAAATAGTTTCAGAATACTGGCTCTATTGACAGAAAGCCTGGGCAAGGTCATCCAAGAGCCACGACGGCCATATAAGATTGTTATTTGTCCATTTTAGCGAGGTGTAACAGCTGCTCAGCTCTCTAGGGACCTGTATGCAGCCACAGGAACCCATGTAACAAGGGTGACTGTTTCCAAAAGACTGAATGAGAGAGGGTTGTTTGCGTCCCGCTCACGTCTGAGGACAGGAGAGTCTGATTAGCATGGTGCAGGTAGCATAGTGTTTGGAGAATGGAGCAATGGGCGACCGTTCTGTTCCCGTTTTAGCCTAAACACCGATTCTCGCCATACTTTCACATGGAGAGAGCCAGGGACTCGCTACCTACCCTCCAATGCCCGCGAAATCAATAACTATGACAGTGGCAGTGTAATGGTCTGGGCAGGCATCATTTTGGATGGTTGCACACCTCTTCACGTCTTTGACAGAGGCTCTGTGACTGGTGTGAGGTATAGTGTTGAGGCCTTGGAGCCCTTGGTTTTCCTTTTCCGGGGTGCAGTAGGCCTCGAGTTCATTTTACAGGACGATAGCATGAGGCCACATACAGCTCTTCTGGTCGACGAATTTCTCGAGAATGAGGATATTCAGCAGATGGATTGGCAAGCCATGTCTCCAGACTTTAACCCTATAGAGCATGTCCGGGACGCTCTGGGGAGGGCAATTGCAACTCGCAACCCCTCTCCAGAACCAAAACAGCATTGCTGAATGAGTGGGAGCAACTGCCACAGACACTGATAAACTGCCTTATTTCCAGTATGACATCACGCTACAAGGCCTGTATGGCTGTAAGAGGGTACCATATCCCCTATTAACTCATTTCTTTTGTGTCTTCTGCAACTGCTGTTTCAGACTTTCAGACTCCCGTGAGTGTTACCCATGAACATGTGTGTCTGTTATAACTGTGGAATGTTTATTTTGTTTGTATTATATCAGCGTATGTTCACACCAAATTTTATTAACAATCTGTCCACTAGTTCTGGAGATCGTAGATTAAATATGAAAATTCTCTTTATTTATTTCACCAGCATACATTGTAAAATAAAAACCTTTTAAAATATCACTAACTTCTGCAGCTGAAATTTTATCACATTCAATATTACGATAATTTTATAAAAAAAAAAAAAAAAGATGTAAATGAAATAAAGCATAAGTTCTAAAGTATCATTTTGAAAGACCACTTTACTAAATGTGGAGCATTTTTCCAAACCTGGAAAAAAAGGTGTGATTGGAGAAGATCAAATAATTGTAAAATGTGCTCTGTTTTTAAGAGTCAAGCTAAAAAGCTTTTTATATTGAACATCATCCTATTCACAAAATTGTTTAAGGCTTCTTAACTCAGACCCCTGAAGGGGCTAAAATATAAATACATGTTAGTAATTATAACTTCCACATCAAGCAACATGGAACTAGAAGCTGTATTAATGGCATTTGAAAAAATGCATGCATTGCAACCAATTCCCAAAACATTTCTCTTGAACAGATCTTTTAGTTGTGTGTATATTATTGACACCGCTTTTATTATGTCTGCCAAAATTCATATTAGTATTATCTGCTGATAGTCCTAACATTTTTTAATTCATATTATTGACACCACTTCCATTATGTCTACCAAAATTCATATTAGTGTTATCTGCTGATAATGCTAACATTTTTTTAATTCAAACAGTTTTCCAATATAATATGAAACAAGCAATCTGATAAAATTTCTGCAGTTCAATAGAATGTAAATTTAAATCTTGAGATGAATGCCATTCTTAATACTGAAATACAAAAAGTAGGTGTAATTTTATTTCTTTTTAGTTCAAAACATCTGATATAACAGATGCAAATGATACAGATCTTAAATTTTCCAATAATATTTTCTTGCAGCATTCATTCCTCCACATTTGCACGAGAAAATCTTGCATTACGAAATTTAATTTTTTTTTAAACCAATATTATTTCTTTAAACATTTACGCAATCACTCTTTTGCATGTTTAATTCGCTGCACGAGGAAATACGCTTATTTTACCACATTTGCAAGCTAAGTCATTGAAATTTTATGAAAAACCGGTAACCTTAGATTTAATTTAAGATTAAAGAACAAGAATAAGTGTCTATTAATATAATATGCTGAATAAATATACATAGACAGATTAAACAGCTTCACTTAGCTACGTCAATTTGCATCTAAAGGTAAAAACAAAAATCACAATTTTTTATTGTCTTTATTTCATTAAAGAGGAACATATATTTCTTGAGGTACATAAGAAATTTTCAAGGTTAAATTTTAAATAATATATCAAAACACACTATGTGTTTACTTACCTCGGACAGCTAACGCAACTAAACGAGCATACCTATTGCATAAAATTTGTTTTTTTCTGTCTTTTTCCGCTTTTATATGCTTTATGTTCTGCCATTTAGCATGTCCTGCCATCTGTCTACAGCTAGTTATGTCATACAAACTGAATTTATTGCTCTTTAAAAATATCATCTGTGACTGAAATTTTGATTCATTTTTAAATGATTGAGAAAAGATTGAAATCCATCTATTCCCGATGATGAACTGACGGCACAGAAAATAATTGAAATTCATCATTACTGAATTTCGACAACAAACAGAAAACAGCATACTTAATTTACTTAATAAAATTAATCAAACACATAAACATAAAACAAAATACGAAATTCCGTCTGCAAAGGAACTCGTTACTTGCAGGGAATCTTCACGAGAGAAAATGTAGAAAAAATAGGAGGAGTTACGAGATTTTCTGGGTTGTATAATATCTACTAACTTTCTCGCCACGTTAATTGGCATCATCGGTTCCATTGGTATTGCTAATTGACAGATGGCTAAGGTTTGTTGAAATTTACACATTTTGCTTTATTAATTTGAATTTGTTTGTTTTAGATGTGCATATTGGCAAGTTTCTGGTTGTCTGTCAAATCAACAAAATTTTAGGAACAGCTTGAGTATAGGACCCCATTGGCGATTTTTTGGCTTGGCGACCAAAAAATGTCGCCAAGTCATGGAAAAGCGGTTAAAATTGAAAACACAAGTTAGAAAGCACTTTTTAACCAGAAAAAAATTTTAGAAAATATGTTTAAACAGTAAATTTGAAGGTGCATAAGTAAGTGGGGGCATATTTTAAATAGTAATATTGAAAATACAAGTTTAGCCTTAGAAAAGCAGTAAAATTAAAAATAGAAGTTAGAATGCACATTTTAACAATAAAAATTTTAAACACAAATTTAGAGTATATATTTAAATAGTAAAATTGAAAATAAATAAATAAGTGGAGGCATATTTTTAGCAGTCATACGGAAAATACAAATTTTAAGTTGTAAAATTGAAAATAGGAGTTCAGAATACATGTTTAAATTAAAAACATGAAAATAGGAGTTAAGAATGCATGCTTAAATTAAAAAGAAAGAAACGTTTGAAAATACTCAAGTACATGGAGGCATATTTTAAGCAGTAATATTGAAAATGCAAGTTTTAAGTTGTAAAACTGAAAACAGAAGTTCAGAATACATGTTTACTTAAAAAAAAAGTAAAGAAGTGCTGGAAATTTAGTAAAGTTTACAAAATCACGGTAAATTTACAAAGAAATCCTATACTCTGCCCAGTTTATGTCCCTTACAATTTCTAGAAATGTGTTAAATACATCAATATTTTGCTGCTTGCAAGATTTAGTGAAAATACAGACAGGATTGCCGAAATGGAGTATTCTAGAATTCGCTGGGTTACCAGAAAAAAACCGTCCGAAAAGTGCGCCAAGCTGAAAATCGCCAATGGGGTCCTATACTCAAGCTATACCTGGTAGGTTTGCTAAACATCTGTCATCTTATTATTAAGTATGAAAAGGAATTTTTGCATGTGTATTTTTATCATGCTTATTTTCTGTTTTATACACTATTAAATTCCTAGCATGTTTTTGGATAAATGCACCACTCTCATTTAGCCCGAGTAGAAATTATTGTTTGTTAGCATAAAAATTAATTCTCACGTGGGAATTTTTTTATGCTCTGTTGGTAAATTTTAGACTTAACACATTTCAAGTAAATGCCCCATTTTTCTTTAATTTGTATAGAAGTAGCTGTTTTTAGGTCTTTTTTGAATAAGTATGGTAATTAGTATGTGTCATTTTAATACCTTGTTTTGCAGAATAACACAATTTATTGGACAGTTTTGACTGTATTTATTCAGAATGTGTGTTAACCTTTAACAGCTGTGACAATTTTTTCAGCATCATTACTGTGTCTTTCAGCCAACAGTTGTTTGCCCCTGTACAGCAGGTCATACACAGGCTGCTGCTGGTGGTTTTATACTTTCCGGATGTTCTCAGGGTAGCTCTCAGACCCTTAGTTGTAATAGAACAAGCCATGAAAACTGTGGACTATCTGAACATAATTGTGGATCAGTTGCACCCTTGCATGGTGTCTGTCTTCCCAACTGAAAATAAAGTATTCCAGCAGAACAACAGTCCATATCACAAGGCTCAAATTGTGTTGAAGTGGTTCAAGAAGATAAGGATGAAATCCAGTTAATTCCCTGTCATCCTAACTCGGCAGCTCCTAACTGGAAGAGCACATTTAGGATGTCATGGAACGACTGCTCAGAGGTCAAACACCAACCCGTCGGAATATCTCGACTTTGTGTGATCGTAGGCATTTGGTAAAACCCGTCTCCAAACGTCTAACAAGAACTTGTGGCATCCATCATAAGGCAAGTTGCAGCTGTTTTAGTGGCCAGAGGTCTTGCAACGCATTATTAATTAGGTGGTCATAATGTTTTGGCTCTTCAGTGTAGCTAAAATTATTTACTAGTAATTTAGTAAGTGGTACATAGTATCCTCTGTATATTTTGGTTCATAAAAGCTTCCGAAATTTATCTTCAGTTTGTGGTAACATTATTCAGTTACTTCAGAGTTGTTTAGGAATTTTAAAGGTGGGTGATTACCTGTGCAAGATACTGAGAAAATTTGATACTCTTTATGGTAAGAATAGTTTTAAGAATTTAGAATTTTGTTTATTCAAGGTAATATACTCCACAGTCACCTTGGATAATCAAGAGCTTGGATCATGCATGCATATTAACTGTTATCATAGGATAACTAAAGAGTTTTATTGATATATATATCTACAGTATTCAAAGAGTTATAAGAGGGTTGAATGTATGGAATAAAATATTTTTGTGAGTAATAGAAGTGTACAACTGAATGAAAAAAGTAAGAGCAACATCGTTTGACAGATCTTTCTTAAGTATAGTACATATTTTTTTTTTTTTTTTAAAAACTATGTTTAACTTTTTGAACTAATCTTGGAGCTTAAAAGAAGATAATTTCTGTCAGTGAAATGCAGAATTGCCCACTTCTTTGATCCTTTTTACAAGAGTAAAAAGAATTGGATTTTTGTCAATTTCCTTTGACTTTTTAAGTGAAAATAGATCGATGTATACATGGGCAAAGTCAAGGGAGTGCACAGTGCCGAGTTTGTGCAATTCTGGGATTTTTTTTAAGTGAAAATAGGTCAATTTGAATGGATACCAAGTTTGTGCAATTCTTAAAAACACGCCAAGCAGTAAGTGATTTTTCACCTTCCCCAATTTCTGTATTGAAGCATTCAGTGTTCCAGTAATTTTATCATTTTCCATTTCTATGCATTTTTAAATCAGTAAAAGAATATACTGTTACGAAATGCCCACCTCCAGTAAGACAGCTTTTCCTCAAAGCCAGGTTAGGTTAGCAGAAAGTGGCAAGGAAAAGCAGGATTGCCAGATTTGGCACAAAATCTCCCATTTGGCGTTATGCCGTAGATGGAGTGAGAATCGAGAACAAATTCTTACTGGTTTTCCCAAGAATGTAATAGCAGGCAGATCAAAAGCTATATATACACTTCCTGTATGAACAAAATATTGAGAGTATGCTGAATTCAGTAGTAGTATCATGAATTCAGAGATTAGCTCAAGAGTGATTGACTAAGTCAGGAGCTGTACTTTAGTGCTTTACCATGAAGCTGTCTTTGCCATTATAGCTTGAAGGCTGTCTTGCTGATTTTTTCAGCATGTTGGTCATAGTTTTTCAATGACTGTAACGTGTCTTTGGAACTATCCTATGTTATATTGATGAATAAATTGTGTTATGATTCTTCATTAAGTGTTGTCATCAATCACTCCAAATCCCCAAAACCGTAGAACGTTACAATACAATATTTTTTAGTCATTAGTATAGCTTTTCTATTTATGCTGGAATCTATGTGGGGGGGGAACTTGTAAGTTAAATTCAGGCCTTGATACTCGGAGTTTCATGAAGCATAAGCATTGAATATTTGTTTTGCCTTTAAATTCAGCTCAAATCATTAAATGTGAATCACACAATAGAAAAAAAAAACTGAGTTATTTTTATGGCTGTTTTGATGATTTGTCATCTTTTATCCCAGGAAAATACTCCTTCAGGATATTTGGTTTGGAGTTCTGTTTCAAGAAAAAACCAGCTGGGATGTTCTGGGGAGCAAGGTTTTGTGTTTTTAAATCCTGTTCCTAGAGCAGACTTGCTAGTTCATGGTTGTAAGTTTAGTTCAAATGGTATGTTAAAAGAACCTGAGGCTAAAAAAAAAGGGAGTCAAATAAATGCTTATTTTTATAAGAGTAAAATTCATTCATTAATATTTGAGTAGTGTTTATTATATTCTGTGGATATTTAAATTTCTTCACTGAAACATTCTGCGGTATGTGTATATTATCTCGTCAATCGTAACAGTTGGCAGATCGACAGGATGCCAAATTTCTGTTGGTTGTTCCTGTGGAACTCTGCAGAACTGACATATATTTATTTAACAAAAAACAATATTACCAGCTTTGTAAAAACGCTTTTGTCGATTTCTATTATTTTGTTTAGCCTTCTCGATTTTACTGGAAGCTCTGTTTAGAATGCTATGAATATGGACTTTTTACAGGTTAATTGTTCCAATCTATTACTCTTTTGTCAACTGTATTGTTAATGCCATTTTGTAAAATAATAATAATGCAACTTGTGCACCTTTAACCTGGAAGTATTTGTACTTCTTATGTGGCAACGTTTTGTTGCTATGTTAATGTAATTTTAAAAACTTAAGTAGTTGTTCCTTCATTATGCTTCATCATAACATCATAACAGAATTTGAAAAGCTTAAAAAATTGTTAAAATGTTTTTGTTTTAAAATTTATATCGAATTGGATATGGTTTCAGATATACTATCTCATATTGAATCACTGCAAGTTGAATATTAGGATGTTACTGATGATTGTGGCGACATCATTCACGTTGATGAAGCGCCATCAGCGAAACTTCTCTCATGCATTTTTCTTTTCACCAGAGTGGCAACAGTAAGCCTTCAATAAGAAAAAGAACATTGACTGATATTCTGTCTGTATTATTCCATATCCAAAAAATGTAAATAAATATTAATCTTCTTGGAGTCAGAACGACGTTTAAAGTTTCCTATGTTCCAAACTTCCACACTGGTGACCCGGATGTGATTGCAAATTGTTCACATGTATTCATCTATAATAACATGATTTCATCTTCTCTTCAACCAGCCTATCTAGGACCATATTTAGTTAAGAAACGTTTCGAGAAATTTTTCGATGTGGAAGTTTCAGGTAAAATTAAAAGGATATCGATAGATAGACTGAAACCATGTTTCAGCCTCAAGAATGAAATAACAGCAAATCTCCAGACACACGAAGCTGATAACTCCAAAATCTCACCTCCACTTCCTAGAGACAATGATTCTTCCAAAGATATTCATCCTAGATACACAAAAGCTGGACGAAGGGTGAGATTTCCTGCATACCTGAAGGATTACAAGGTATAACGCTATCACTGGCAAGGGGGTGTGTGGCGACATCATTCACGTTGATGAAGCGCCATCAGCGAAACTTCTCTCATGCGTTTTTCTTTTCGCCAGAGTGGCAACAGTAAGCCTTCAATAAGAAAAAGAACATTGACTGATATTCTGTCTGTATTATTCCATATCCAAAAAATGTAAATAAATATTAATCTTCTTGGAGTCAGAACGACGTTTAAAGTTTCCTATGTTCCAAACTTCCACAATGATGAATGACCATCACATTTCAGATAAAATTGAGTAATGGTATAGAATATCACTAATAGCATGTTTTCTGACATGACCACCTGAATAAAACAAAACTGTTTAGAGTAATAGGTTATTGTGTTTGGGAGGTTTGATTGCATTTGCTTCGAAAAAGTGTAAATGTGATCATGTTTTACTATATCTGTTTTGATAACATAAACTGAAGGATTATATTAAATGGTGAGAAATAAAATCCCTAAAATATTTCAATGCAATTTAATTAATTAAATGGATGTATAATAGAAACATAAAAGTGCATGTTTTTACAGGACTTTTAATAGAAATAAGAGCTAAAAATCTATAATAATGGACTTGTTGTTTCATGACATAGTTGTCATGAAAAACTTAACTTACAAACTGTTCATAATCACTGCTCCTCAAAACTGTCTCACCAATGCTAAATCCTTAATAAGGAGCAGTAAGAAATTTTTCATCATCATCACATTCAAAGCCATTTTTTTTTCATATGTTGTACTTGGATCTGTTTGAGAAAGTGACTGGTTTTGCAATTGGTAAAAGTTATTCTGCTTAAAGCAGTTCATTATAGTGCTTTCTGAAACATAGTTTCAAGTTATATATTTGATGCAGAAAATGCATCGAGGTTAATTCTCCATATTAATACATTTGCACTTGCATCCAAATTTTCCTCATTATGAAGAATATTCCTCACCTCGGGAAGATCATATCCCTTCATCATAAAGTTGAAAAATAGATATCATGTTTTCAACAAGGAATAAAACTTCAGTGTACTTTAGGGAGATATGTTTTGCAACATGATATCAATAGGTGAAAGATAAAATTCAATTCATCTTAAGATTTTCTAAATTCATTCATTAAAAATTGCTGTCATCATCTACACTTCACATTATTGTTTCACAATTTTATATTTATTGAGGAAAAATGAAATGGCAACATTTTGATTATATTAAATGATACAACAATTATGATAAGCAATTTTCCATGTTTTTGTATGTGTACCAATGGGATTTTGACATTTTGATAAGCTCAAAAACTCACAAAAATTTAAAATAAAGTTAGGTTTTAGAGGGAGAGAAAACTTTAAATCAGAGCTCACGTTTGGTATCTTTCATTTCACAAATGATACTAAGTTATGCGAAAGCACAATTACCAACAAAATTGTGTTTAATTCAGCATTAAAACAGTATTTTAAACATGAAAGTATTTTCTTAATTAAACAGTTTCAGCGCTGTCATGAAAAATAAAACTCAGTTTTACATGTTATTAGTAGCTTTAAATTAATATGAATTTATATTTTGAAATCATAATCCCCATTTCCGCTGTTGATTCTGAAATATAGAGATATTAAAATTTGAGATTATGTTGTACTTATATTTTTAGCAGTAAATAAATGTCATTTCAAAGAATACCACAGATGGAAGTTCTCTCATGTCATATCAAACTTTCAGTGAAGTTTCAACATCAGTGAATTTCATGAACTATCATCAGAAGGTATTCATTAACAAGCAATTACTACAGCACCGTCGTATCCTAATACGAAATTTTCGATGTTTGTTTATATCACATGCTCATATCTTAACAATTGCCGTAATTCAACAAAAGCGTGATAAGTAGCCAAATATAGCAAACTAGCCCACAACTAATCTATGAACTCGAAAATCGGCCTGTTATTATCCCAGGGTAGCGCCAACGCGCGGGATAAAATACAAGTTCTAGTAACCCGAAAAAAGTATATCATCATGTCATACACGATTGACATTCCTTATGACCAACGAGAGGGAGCTATTTAGTAGGAGGAGCAAGAAGATAGTCTGCGAATAACGTGATCCGTCTGCAAATATGAAACAATAATGCTGATTGAGCTGTTCTTCTACTTCTGGTAAACGTTTCTAAAGAAGTAAGGACTACTGAGATTTCTTTTTTTTGTGAAGCCTGACTCCCTTCCAGTGCCTTCCGCTCCAACGCATTCGCATATTATTTAACTGCGAGGTCACACCTTCCAAGCTCCAACACTTTTCCTCAATTAAATCATTGCACGATTACTTCTAAATGCATTTAGCGATAAACGTACCCAGGATATTATATATCTCCCTGAAACAAGAGATGAAGATCAGTGATTCCCATTCTCCCTTTTTCTAGTATAATATTTCTAGCCTTATCGTTTTTACAGCTTAATAATTGTATTGTTTGGTGCTATCAATCACATAACGCTTAATCACAATATTACGAAATCGCCCTTCGATATCTATACAGCAGCTGGTTTATATACAGCAACTGCAGCCTCGCTCTACTTAATCGCTACATCCAACCTCTGATGATTCCATTCTCTGTTGCTCACTCCATCCCCTTGCTCACGCTTTCTAACATCACAATAGCTGAATATGTGCTGAGTATGGGATTGCGACCTGCTGTAAACCTATTCTTTCTCGAAGGCTTTGGTCAGAAAGCTCAATGCGGTATGTACGAAAATAATGTTTTAAGATCAAGGTCAGTGAATTTGTTAACATTGGCTTTATTGATTTAAGATTTTATAAATATGCAAAAAATTATTAAAAGAAGAACACGCGTTAGAGCAACGTTCACGAAACGTTACAATTCATTAATAACGTCTTTAAATAAAATAGGTTTAAAACATGAAGAAATTGAAATTTTTGTTCTTCCTTAGAGCGAATTGCTACAGATTTTGTTTGAATGGAAAGATAAAATTTGTACTGCTTTAACAGATGCCAGATCTGAAGATTTTGACGAGAAAAACTGAAGAATATTGTGCAAAATCAGATGTAGCTCTCATTCCTACTAAAATATGTCTTGATAAACTTTCAAATTTTTGTGAACCCTTGACGATGCATACAGGTGAAGAAACAAAATTAAAGGTCCTCAAAATAGAATTGGTTAAATTTATTGTAAAACTGTAAGACTGTCTCACGTTTTGGAGCCAGTTCAGTAGAATTCATGATAAATCAGACTAAATCTGCTCTCATCTGTAAAGAGTATGCGTCCCCATCCATTGTCTCTCCAATTCCGGTGTTCCCGACTCCACAGAGAACGCCTTCTCCGATGGGCAGGCGTTAGAGGTACACACCGTACAGGGCGTCATGCAAACAGACCACCACCGTGCAGTCTTCTGGCCACGGTAAAACGCGATATCGGTCGTCCAGTCACCTGTGTCGTGTGTCTAGCGATTTCTCCCGCTGTTTCTTCTGGCCTGTAAGGCAATATACCGGTCATCTGTGGGTGTGGTTTCTCGTGAACGACTACTACTAAACCCCCGGATAGCTGTTCCTGTAGTTTGAAATTGTCTCCAAAGTCGGGAAACGATGCTGTGAGCAATTCCGAACTCTGCAGCCACACTTATCACATTGCGGCCTTCCTCCAACTTCCCAGTGATTCGACCTCGGGTAAAAGCATCCAGATGTCGTCTAACAGATTGATTATTCCCCATTTCTCGCTGAGGCAGCAACTCGTTGTGATTTTAACTGCTATACGGCGTGCAATCTCTTTGCCAGAAATACTGATCTGACACCGACAACATGCTTTATACTACTCAGACACTCCTCCATTACGTCTACCTGCATATCTGCGCATGTGCTACCGTACATCACCTTACTTAATCTCCTGATTGGTCTTTCTGTCCGCTCTGCCTCTTCGTTCAGCTGATATGCTAATTTTTCGACTTCGTCCTTAATTTTTGCACACCAGTGTATAACGACTCACAATCAAGCTTAACAGCTATGAAAGGTTAAAACTGCAGAAACCCAACAGTCTTTGAAATTCAAAAAATGATTCTTTCTCTTGAATCAAGACCAAATTTTTACTGGATACCCTCTCACACTGAAATTGAGGGAAATGAGTGTGCTGACTCACTAGCGAAACAAGCTGCAAAGGGTACGTCTCTTTCTTCTTACTCACTTCCGCTACCAGGCTCATACCTGAAAAGAATTACCTTGCAAAATCTTATGAAGCAATGGCAAGACCGTTGGAACACTTCCCAACAGGAAGACGAGTCTTTCAATTCCTACCAAAGGTGTCCATAGGTATGCTTTCTTACTCTTCAACACTTACTAGTACTTTTTTAACAGGTCATGGACCTTTTCTTACATATCTATACAGATTCAGACTCTCAGAAACAGATAATCAAGAATTACTTTGAAAGAAATTAAGCTCACTAGAAAACTCTTGTGCCATTTTGTAAATGTTATTGCTCCTTTCTATATGCAGATTTTCTGTTTTGCAGTTCATTTCACTTTATTAATCCCGAAAAAAGGAAAAAGAATCAGTTACTGTTTAAAATTATTTGCAATCAAATCTACTGCCTAATTTTTAATTGCTTCCATTTCATAAGCTTAAATATATTATTCTTAGCATTTCATTTTAAAGACTGATTTTGGTATGTAATATTTTAGTCCTTTATTTGTTTTAAAATTCTAACATCCAAAATGTATCCACTATAAAGATTTGAAGTTTTCAATGGTTATGAAAAATTCCTAACTCCTTTTCAAAACAAGAATGATTAAAAAATATTATGTGATTTTCTAGTTCATTTTGTTATGATTTCATTTAACTCTCTCACAGTGTTTTGTCATTGTGGACAAAACTCTGATGTCTACTTATAACTCAAATTTTGCGCACAGACTCACTGTGGGTGAGAATGCAGTGATTTTTCAAAGTTCGTCTTACACTTTTAAAACTTTAAAATTGAAGCGATTTTTCGCACATGTATTAGTGTAAGGAACAAACTAAAAATCTTTGAATTTTACTGTTTGCGCATGCGGCGGACCGATCTCGAGAACAACCTCGATCGTAAATTTGAAAGAGTTAGAATTCTTGAACCTAGCACAACGGAGCTCTTTTGGGCTAACGGTAAAGAATTCGACTCCTAGTAAATTAACCCACGATTGAGTCCCGCTCATGCGACGCAGCACTTCTCACGGGCGACTATAAATGGCGACACGAGCAAGCAACTAACCAGGCTTCACTGAACCACGTGATCGCCACACACAGTCGGATAGAATACAGAAAATTCTTCTGAATGAAATTTTAAAGTTATTTCCTCACCTTTCTGAATTGAATAATTTGATTGACAGCATGTCATTGAGACTAAAAAGATGAAAGAAAAAAGAGACAGAAAGAAAAGTTTTTATAAAATAAGTTTTCATTTCAAACCCATAAAATAATATTATTATGGATTTTGTATTCATTTAGAATAAGAGTTAAAATTGCTTTACTTTCCCGTGCAACGCAGCGCGTGACGAATTTGAAGAGAAAGCTAGGCCGCAAAAGGAAAAATACAAGAGAACCTGAATTTAATCTCTACATATAATAAAACAAAGAGTCTGTATGTGTGTGTGTGTGTCTTTCGTTCGTGTT
>KK113035.1:14045-38562 GCA_000611955.2 Stegodyphus mimosarum | reverse complement strand
AGGATTACAGTTCATTTTTTAAGATTTCAGTTACAAAAATCACAAATCAATTTTACTAAAATTTATTATCAGGAAGTTAATGTAGAAACAAAGTGGTTGAAATTTGCAGTCAGTCATTCTGCAGTGTTTAGACGCAGTGATGATAAAGTATAGAAATAGCTGTTCTGGCCCCTTACCTACTTAAACAATGATCACTATGGTAATTTTTATCTTTTAAATATTGTTCTATGTGTGCAGGTTTGTAATGGATTGAATGCACACAGAACAATGAGAACTTGATAAAATTTAACTTCGCAAAAGTAGCACTTTACTGTTCTGGAACTTTCCACGAAAGTACTTGTACAGCTGCTCTCAGTATGACAGAGCACAATCAATAGTTACTACTTCAAACTGTTAAGAACATTAACCACAACACAGTGCAAAGCACATCTAAAAAGCGAAACTCATGTGGAGATCTCTTAACACTCCGAAATTGCCTTTGAACTAGAAACTTTGAACTCATACTAAGAACTGATGATCCTCTGCTCTTATATAGTTTTTCCTCTGCTGCCAAGCAATTTCTGCTACCTTCCATTTCTCAAAATTACTGAAAGTCATAAATGGTTGAAGTTACATATAAGAACCAGATACAGTTACAGTTACATAGGCATTTAGTTATTTATAGTTGTATAGGGACCAGACCAAAATGTTGCCAAATTCTTGGCAAAGCCATTACCAGCTTGGTGATATCTTGCCAATTTAGTGAGGTAGCCATTTGCCTCAATGTAAACTCGTCCCTGTAATCTTATTTTTCTGGTAAAGCTTCACATTTCTTTAGGTCTTTCATGTTATATTATACAAGAGATACTATGATTTTAAATATAACTTCACTAAAATTATTCACATATATACAAAACTGGTAACAATATTAAGAATTATTTCTACTAAATTGTACAAATATTTTTCCTGGGTGGTGCCTTGCATGAGGACACTGTAATGAGTGTATTTTGAACCTAAATGTCAATATTGATGTGTAATATATGCTGTTAAAAAAATCTTCATTGAAATGCAGCTATCTCTATTATGTTGTCCTGTGTTACTAGCATGTCTGCCTGTTATTCTTTGTTTTTGTTATCAGTGGTTATTTTTGATTTCAGTAGTCATGAAAATACTGAAGATTATAAAATTTTTAGTGCATAAGAGCATTGAAACCATAATACTTGCATTTGTACATCAATGCCTTCTCTCTGTTAATGCCCATTTGATTATGATACTATTGCTTTTTAGTTACTTGCTTTTTTACTGTGTTACACGTTGAATGTCTCTCTATATATTATATTATAAAAATTTTAAATTGTGAATTGAAGGCATTTTATTCTTAAAAAACAGTTTTTTCTATTTTAATTCATAATATATTAATTCATAATTAATATATTATGAATTTTTTATTCATAATTTTCTATTTTAATTCATAATTTTCATATTTTTAGAACATTTTATCGATTTGAAGCTGCTTGGGATAGTTCATTACACAATTCAGCACTGATGAATCGTTCAACCCCTACTGGAGAAAGAATATACATGACACTTTCTGCATATCTTGAGGTACTAATTATTTTAATATAGTAGTAATTACAGATTTCAAATTTGAAATCATACGTATTATATTTTTAATTCAAATACAAATTTGAGGATTTCTATTTAGCTTGAAAATTGTGCTCAACCAGCAATAATAACCAAAGATTTGTGTCTGATCATATGTGGTAGAGATGCACGAACTACACCTAGGTGATTATATTTTCTCTTTTTATCTGTTTATATGCATCATGAAATCTTTGAATTTCTTAAAAATTATATATGAAAAAGATTTGTTTCTGATTAGTGCATGTGTGTAAAACCTATTCATCTTTTGATTACATGTTAGCATGTTTTAATTGTTCTCAGTTTCTGTTTAGGAAAGGTAACAGATTTTGTTAAATAAAATTTGAAATATATATTAGCTAATTAAACTATTAGAATGAATTTATGAAAATAAATTTTAATTAACTTTTGAAGGGCTTTAAATAAATGGAAATCAGAGAAACTTTTAATGCATTCAAGAATTAGAGGCATACTATATTTTTCCATTGCCTTCATGCCACTAATTTTTGCTTTTAATACAGTACAAAATCCGTAATCCGGACGTCCATAATCCAGAATGATCTATAATCCGGACCTCAAAGCCACAAACTTTTTTTTTTTTTGTATACTTTAAAAAAAATGTGGTTTACGCATGCACATTTGATTTTTTTTTCCTTCCATAATAAAATGTGTGGAGATTTTCGAAAACGGCCGAGATTGCAGTCTTGTTTTCTTCCCTCCCCCTAAGGTATGCAATAGCAGGTGCAGTTTCTCCAAATGCATTGTATCAGTTTACTGCAGACAGCTTGTTCCAAGATGTTTCTTATCGTTTGGTTGCTCGTGACATTTCGTTGTTGATTCTTTTGTGGTACAGTGTACTTTTAAGCTTTAAACAGCAATAAAAGTACAGGAAAGCTTTCAACAGCAATAAAGGCCCTATAAAAATAACAGAAGTAAACAAAATCTCAGTTGTGGTCATAACAAAGCCAGAAAGGCTTGTTGGTCTGACCTTCAGAATACTTTTATAAAGAATGGGGATAAAACCTAATGGAATCTTTGTTAGAAAGTACAAAGGATGTCATTCAAAATCTTTATACCTATTTTCTGCATTAATTGACGGGGAGGGGAGGGAAGGAAATTGCTGTGAAACTGGAAAAATATTTTGGGCGGTTTGGTATTTTGAAGATACAGAATAGCGAAGAGTCTGGATTTTAAAGAGATAAGCTAGCCTAAAATTATCTTTACTGGTTCTAAGGCATTTCCATAAATGTTGCAGCTTGCACTTTCCTTAATCTTCTGATTAGATCAGGCTTATTATTTTTGCAGAATAATAAGCCAAAAATAATCTGGCTTATTATTTTTGCAGAGCAATTTTATAAAAATTAAGCTTGAACTTTCGATTATGTCAAAAAGAGTTTCCAATTGAAGCTGCCAAAGGATCTACAAAGCGAAAACATGTTTCTATGTCCATCAAACAAAAAATGGAATTGCTGCAAAAAATGGTTAAAGGCATATCCGTCTCAAAATTATGTGAGGAGTATGGCATTGGAAAGTCAACTGTAAATGACATAAGCAAAAAGGAAAAGGTAGTTTTTGAATTTTTTGGGGATTCCGACACCCCACTGGCAATGAATAACAGAAAAAGGGTTCGTTATGCTAAAAGTGACAATCATGACAAAGTGATGATTGAATGGGTCAGACAGCGTCGCAGTGAGGGCGTGCCATGACAGGTCCAATGCTAATGGCTCAAGCCAAAATATTTCATGAAGAAATTAACTTAAACACTGAGTGCACATATTCGACAGGTTGGTTAACCAAATTTTAAAATCGCCATGGTATAAGACAATTAAAAATTTCAGGTGAAAAAGCTTCAGCTCATACTGAAGCTGCTGAAGAATTTGCAGATAAATTCATTGAACTCATTACTAGTGAACAATTACCTCCAGAACAAATTTACAACGCTAAGCCACCTCTATAGAAAAGGCTCCAACTGGTGTCAAAGATTCCAAAGCGAGACTAACAATTTTAGCGTGCGCAAATGCTGCAGCAACGCACAAGTGCAAACTTTTCGTAATCGGAAAACATGCATGACCTCGAGCATTTAAAGGAGTAACAATTTTCCCCGTTATATATCGTGCAAATAAAAGAGCATGAATGACACAAGCGTTGATGAATGATTGGTTTGAAAATCATTTTATACCCAAGACTTGCTGACATTTGAATTCGGTTGGTTTATCTGATGACTCAAAAATAGTCCTGACTGTTGACAACTGTTCGGCACATACTTCACTTAAAGTTTTAGTGAAAGATAATGTGTCCGTATTATTCTTCCCTCCAAACTGTACGTCTATCATTCAGCCTATGGATATGGGAATAGTGCATGCGCTGAAATGCAAATATAAAGTAGCATTTTTAAAATTTATGATAAATTTTTTGAACAATGGCAAGACTATTTAAGAATTTTTGAAATATTTTAGCATAAAATCTGCTGTATGTAGCATCGCAAGATCGTGGGAGGATGTGCCTCCAGATACGTTAAAAATTGCTTGGCATAATTTATAGCCAGCTACCATATTTCATGGTGAGGACAATGAAGATGATAGCTACAAATTTGAAGGTTTTCAGACATTGCAAACTCAAGGGGAAATTTTCCAGTTATTGGATTATGTAAAGAAATGTGGAGAAGCGGTAATAAATGAAGATGATATAACAGAAGTTTTTCATTCCGACGACAACGCCCCAATCATCAATCAATTAACGAACGGCAAAATCTGTAGTATGGTTCTAGATCCAGAAAATACCACTTCTGATAGTGAAGAAAGTGTCAGAGAGGTTATTGAAAATGAAAAAATTTCGACTGACAAGTTAGTCGGTATTCTCACAGCAATTACAGGACTTGAACACAGGAACTTTGTAACTGAACAAGAAATTATGTCTGTTTATAGAATTAAAGAGAAAGTATTAGCACAAAAAACGAAACAACTTACACTGAAAGAAATGTTTAATAAAGTAAACAAATAAATATTAAGCTTTTTTTTTTGTAAAATTTGATACCATTTAGATCATAATTGCTCTTTATTTCATAAATTACTGTTTCATATTTTTAATTGTATATTTTCTGCATGCCATCTTACCAGATTTAAATTGATGATCTATAATCCGCAATCGCCGAGGTCCAGACGAGTCCAGATTACGGACTTTGTACTGTAACAAGCATATGAAATTTTCTAGTGGAATAGTGCTTTGCTAAATGAGAGCTTTGTCTGCCAATTAGATTTCTTTTCATTGAAGTTCCATATGCAGCCTAAATTCATACTAGATTAACTAACATTTATAAAAAAAAAAAATGCACAAGTGTTACTATGTAAATGTTACCAGAGGTTTTAAAAAGAATAAACAGGTATTCATAATGAAATAGATTTGAGAAGAATTTTGAGAGAAACCCCACCCATTGCCTGTAGTTTAGCATATTTTCATTAAAATGATAAGTAATACAGAAAGTGACTAAAAATCAGAATGAAGAAAAAAATTACCTTTATAAAAGTGGGAAATGTTGTCTTTATTACGTTAGTGAATCTTATTTCCTGTATTATGTATGAACAGAACTATGTTCAGCTGTAGTGACATCTGGTAAAATAACTGATAAAACTGAATGTCGTTTTCAAAGGATTTGATTTTTTGTGCTAATTTTATAATGCACAGGAATCTTGAATTGTACTTTCACAATCTTTCAAACTATTGTGTAAAATTATACATTGAAATTGATTACAAAGATTAGTTGCTACTTTTTTATATCTACATCGCAGACCTATTCTCAAATGATTACTTTTTACTGCAGCACTATGCAAAAATTCAAGACTTTGATCTTCATGTTTTAACACTGAGTCCTTTGACATCTTCGTAGTCTAATTCAGTAATGCAGTGGGGCTTTCTAAAATACATTATTGTATATTACACTCATTCATTTTCTTTTAAATATGTTTGATATGTACAGGTTATGCTTAAAAATAGAATGCTGTTTTTTTTTAAGGCTATTTACAGGTTATTTATGAAATTATTTCTGATTGTATTTTGAATTTTATTTTGCTTCTTTAAATTGAGTATTTATATAATAAAAATATTGTTTCTTGAAATGTAATGTTCCAGTTTTATTCTACTTGTTTATTGTTTAATTTGTATATATCCATGTTAAGCATTGTGTATTTTTTTCCCTTTTCGACAGGATATCTCCTAATGCTCGTTCATTAAAACATTTATTTTCTGGCGCTTATAAAAATTCAGAGGGTAATCATGTCAGTGGTGTATATGAAGTGCTTATGAAACGAGCAGCTGATTCTGGAAGCCCTGGTAAGTAATCATATCGTCATCGTTTTTAAAGGCATAATAAAATATCAAAATCAAAAAGGCTTGAGAAGAATGATAAGCATTATAGATTTCACTTTAAATCAGTTAATGATGTGGAATAGTATTGATATGTATTTAACCCAAATAATGAAGAGATTTCTAGGTACAGTGTACTCTCGATTATCTGGGCTAATGCCGGGTTAGCAGGTTACTGGTAACTGAAAAAAACCGATGATGTAAGTTATCAATTTTTATGCATACAATATGCATTTATTTCTTTAAAAAAATCAGTAATTACTTTGTTTTTGAGAATGGTGAAATATCTGTCGGATTTTACCTTGTATTTCTCGAAATACTATTATTTTAGAATCCCCTTTGGTTGATGAAGTCCAGTAGTGTTTCAACACAAATCATTGGTGTCTTGGAACTTATGTAATGAATTGTCAGGATCTTCTTTGCTTGTACTTTCAGTATCACTTTCTGCCTCTTCTGTTCTTGTGACTTTGACAAAATGCTCACATCCCTCATACATTGAAAATCTGGCTCAGTCAAGCAGCTATTGAACCATTCCTTAGTTTTTCATGATCGACCATTTTCGAAGAATTTTATATTTAATTTTTTTTAAATAAATGACTATATATATATTTATGTTATGGTAATAACTTCAATTATTACCTCAACTTCTCCACAATTAGATAAATCTCCAATTTCAATATTAGAAAAAATCTCTCTCCGTGCTCAAATTTGCATGTGTGTTTCTTAACTACTGTTGTGCATAGCACTGAGTGTGCGTGCGTGGCACTGCTATGCACAAGTAATCTGCAAGCCAGATAATCCGCAACGGGATAATCGAGAGTCCACTATATATTATATGATTATTAAATGGTATGGATATTCTGCCTGGCCCCTATCTTAATCTCTGTCTAAGCAACTTAAAAATTTTGAATATTTTTATCAGATATAACAATACTGAACATTTCCTTATCGCAAGTATTTAGACTTCTTTACTAAAGTTAGGCCGTTAAGCATGCAATGCAAACTCTGAGGTTCAAAGTGTATGCGTCAGTTTCAATGGGTAAAACTGTGGTTATAGTAGAGGGGCGTTATTGTAGTGTAAACAAACAATTCCTAAAATATTTTTTTAAAAAAAGAGACAGCTGAAAGTGCTTACCTATCACTTGTTCAAATGTACTCAAGATTTAAGTGACTCCAGTATGTTATCTTCCTTAAAGCACTATTGAGTATTCCAAACCAAAATTGATGGACATGTCATGGTGAAATAATGACTGGTTAATCATTAAGTAAATTCCATTTTAATACACTATTTTCAGTATTTTACAGAACTCATAGTTTAATCACATCTATTATAGCCACTGCAGGTGCCGATGGTAACCTGTTAGATGGCACTAAAGGTAAAGTCACTAGCAATTGTCAGGCTGTCGCATCCTCCCATCGCTGGGGTTTCGAAAATCTTGAGGAGTTCAATCTTTAGATCTGAAGCAGCTGAGGGAGCTTGATAATTCTTCTGACTATGGTCACAATGGCTGCAAGTTCTTCCCTCAAATGCCTTTCACTTGTAGGGGTTGTAGGAGATGGCATTCCGAGGATACCTAAGCTATCCAGTGTGTAGGGGTATAACTGAATTCCCCTCCAGGGATTACTGAAGACCTGATCCTCCAGGTTGAGGGTTAGGCAAGAAGCTGATGACCACCTCTTCCTGTAAAAAAAATTCTTTTTGCAAACTCTAAAAAGGAAAATTTTATGCTGTCTTACAGGAAAGGACCTGAAAAGGATTTAAGGACTATGCAAGTTGGTACATGGAATGTTCACACTTTAGTAAAGGACTATAATTATTGATTGAGCAGTTTGATAAATACAACCTGGATATACTCACCATACAGGAGAGAGATAGCTCGGTGAGGGTATGAAAAAAGAAAACATATTTTTGGCATAGGATATGTGTGAGCAACAAAATCAGACATCTGATAATTGACTTTGTGACAAGATCTTCCTGAATTTGTAATGAGAATTTCTAATGAAAAGCAGATTCTTTTACCACAGTTAGATAATTGTACATACTCTCACAGAGAATGATGATGCAAAAGAAAAAAAAACAATTTTGTAAGGAACTGTGGGCAGTTTATAGAACTTTTCCCAAGCATGGCATTAAGATTATAATGGATAATATGAATTGAAAATTAAAGAATCTGAATTCATACCAACTGATGGAAGGAACAGTCTACATGAGGCCTCAAATAAAAAATGGATGAAAATTTATCTACTTAGCTACCAGAATGGTATGACATTATCCAGTGCATTTTTTTATTATAAAAAAAGTACACAAAGTTACTTGGAGATCTTCTGATGGGAAGTCATAGAACCAGATTGACCATATACTTATTGATTCTAAGTATGGATTAGATATTATTGATATTGCAATTTAGTATGGCACTGTTTCTGATTCAAACTACAGATTTTCAGGCCTGATTCAATACCATCTGAATTTCTTAAAAATGCTGAACCAGACACGAATGCACCATTTCATAGAATTTGTATGGAACAAGGAAATAATACTAAAAGAATGTAGACTTAGTACCATGTGTCTTGCTCATAGAAATGCTCAAATTATTGAAGTATTAGTTTACTCTTCACATTTTTATGAATTATTCTCTAATATCCTTATACAACAGATTAGTTGTTTATACAGATAACATAATTGCTGACTATCAGTGTGGCTTCCATAAAGAAGGGTCCACTGATGAACAAATCTTCAAAAGCAAATAACGGAAAACACCAGAGAATTTGACCTTGACATTCATTATTTATTCATAGATTATAGAATTGCTTATGCTTCAATAAACAGAAAAAGACTTATTGATTCCATGATGGGATTAAATAGCTTGTTTAATTTTTTCCAATAAGAAAAGCTTTTAATTAAGCTTGTAAAACTTGTTGCCGTTACCTTAACACAGACCAAACTAAGAATAAAGATACAGAATAATTTTTCAGAACCTGTTCATTTTAGAAAGGGTTTAAGACAAGGTGATGCTTTAGCTTGTGTCATTTTTAATATATCTCTTCAAAAAATCATTAATGGCTCAAAAATAAGTACTAGGAGAAATATTTTTAACAAATAAGTTCAAGTCTTTACATTTAGGGACAATATTGACAACATTGTTAGAAATCGTGAAGCACTTAAAATGGCATTTCTCTCACTGGAGGCTAAAGCAGCTAAAATGCATCTTAACATCAACCAAACAAAAACTAAATATATGCCATATACTGAGTTAAAATTTAATCATTCTTTCTATAAGAAAGAAAATAAGAATAATAAAAATTTCTATAAGAATAATTGATAAATATAAATTTGAAATTGAGTGGTTCACATATCTTGGCTTGGTAATTAATATAGAGAACAATATCTCTCCTGAAATTTGTAACAGTGTAACACTTGCTCACCGATGCTTCTTGGTTAAAGAAATATCTAAAATCAAACCTTTTTACAAGAACAACTAAACAACAATTTGTGTGTGTTAAATTAGACCTGTTTTGACACGTGGAGCTGGACATGGAATGTAAGCTGGCATATGGAGCTGAAGAAAAAGTACTTGCAGTCTTTGAGAAGAAGATTTTAAGAAGCATTGTTGGATGTATTTATATAGAGGCATCTGGAAAAGAAGAACCAATACACAAATCTACAGGATGTATGGGTTAAAAGTCATTAATAGGAAGACTAAGGCTAACAGTAGAACAGCCTGGAAAAAAAGTCTGAAGAGTGCCCATCATGGTCTCTGAAAAGGCAAGTTCTGGGTTTAACTCTCCTGATCAGCAACTTCAACTTTGGAATGGTGTTCACTGCAGATGGCTGGGAATGTGCACCTGAAAGGGTGCTCTTTGGAAGTAGAAGGTTGTTAGTATCTTTAGCATTAACCCCTTAACGATCAGATAATTTTCAAGAAAACGGTCATAAAAGTGCCTATTTTAACTGAAGAAAATTGTATAAAAATCAATGTATGTACAATATATGCATTCATTTTTAATTTTTGGAAATTTTTAGGAAAAGCCAACATTCAGGGTTATTTTGACTGAATGTTGGTTTTCCAGTAAGCCATCAAAATTTAAGAAATATGTGTTTTAAACATTAAAAGAAAATTTTATTAAACTTACACATAATATAAACAAAGTAATTTTTTCTTGTGTGATAAATTTCAAAGCATGAGATGCAAAGGCCAACGTCTTAATCTGGACAGTAGTACCAAGTTTCTTTCCTACATCTCATTTTGTTTTCATCTCTTCTGGAACAACAAACTTTGCATTCTCTTGATGGTTGCTGTTTCTTATCAGTTGGGGGTATCTGTCTAATAAAATGTCTTTCAGTCAAATGGTTTGGATTATCCTCCAAGCTTAGCCGGCATCTTTTTGACATGGTGGCTGATGACTGATACATTTCAGTAAGTTCATCTACTAAAGATAAACGAAACATCAAATGGGATTTCTTTCTGCCTTGTTTTTTGTAAATAAGATACGAGTTCAAAATAGTTTGGTCTAAAAAATGAAAAAATATTTTCTTATAATAATTCTTTCCTCTTTTTCGAACAATAGAGTAATCTCCAAGATACTGGTTTACAATATCTGCCGCTCCCATATTTTTACTGTAATCTGTGACAATTGTAGGTTTTTTGACAACTTTGTTATGACACTGTACGTCTACCATGTCATTTGGGTGAACTGTAGATAGTATGGTAAAATCTTTCTTATCTTTCCACTCATGGCAAGAACTTCACTTTCAACCTCGATGAAAAGCAACATTTTCACCTTTTGCAATCCTCTTTCTTACTAATTCTTGAGGCATTTCTTTTCGGTTTAGTTTTACAGTTCCATAAGTGTCTGTTTGACATTTTAAAAGCATCTCTGCCAAATAAAAATTGTCTGTTATCACACAATATCCTTGTTTTAGCAGAGGCTTGATAAGTGACATCGCAACTTGAATTGATTAGAGCAGATCTTTATATTTTGCATCAAAAATCGTACCTTTTCCAGTATATATAATTTGTGACCATATATGGTCTGAACTTGATTCACATAGCAATATGATTTTACTCTAAAATAGATTCTCTTTTTCGGCATATATTGTCGCCATCCTAAATGACCTTTGAAAAGCATGAAAGTTTCATCAATTACAATATCACGTCTAGGAGTTACAGCTCCTTGAAACAATTCATTTAGGTGCTGTAACACTGGCCAGATTTTATGCACTTTGGGATTTGGATGTCTGTTACAATCAAAAGTTTCATTATCTACACAATGCAGAAACTTGTGTATTTTGCAAAATCTATTACAAGGCATTATGCTTCTGAAAAAAGGTGTTGAAATTGAATGTTTTTTGCTCCAATATATTTTCGTGTCTGGTTTTTTTACAATGCCTTGTAAAAAAACTATACTGAGAAATTTAAGAATTTCTTCCTTTGTGACAGATATCCTAGGTTTGCTATTTCTGGATAGGCGGAATCTTGGAGAATTTTGGCATTGTTCGGCATATCTATTTGTTACTAAAACGATGAGATCCACTAAAATGTCATTCACAAAATACTTAAAGTATTGTAAGTAAGTCACCAGAACTTGGATCAAAATTTATATTTACCTTTGGTGTTCCCCAAAATTTAAAACGTGGGAGTGCATGATCTGCTGAAGTAGACACAATTTTAGTCCATGCTCTTCCAGGCAACAGTACAGATCCATCATCACTGCTCTCAGGTTCACTAACCGAACTTTCATAAAAATCAGTTACTTTGGAATCACTTTCAGATCCATTTATACTAAAATCAGAATCCAATTCACTATCTGACTCTGACTCCATAATGTACAGAATAAAAATATAAGTATATTTTATGACAGAACAGAACCACGTCCGTTCAGAATGAGACTAACCAAGTGACTGAGCTAACGATAAAGTTACATAACACATATCATAAACACACGTTTGATTAGTGCTGACATCTAGTTTAAAATAAATTAACTATCTCTAATTGCATAAAATATTATTCTGTTACTGCCATCTGGTGTGTAAAATGAGAAATAAAATTTTTTGAGGGCAAAAGAAATGAATAGGTTTTAATCCTTTTAGCACGTTGCTTTTGAACCCTCCAGCCTGGAAAAATCACGGGCATGAGAAATAGAGGGCGAAACCTTACCCCATCATTTTGACAACACCGAGAAGGAAGGGGTTAATCTTGAGATAAAATTGTCTGGATATTAGTCGGAGGAAAATGCCAGTCTGTATTTTCACTTTAACCAAACAAACAACTTTGTCTTTACTGGGCAAAAGTTCTATTATTTGTATAATAGCCAATGAATTTGTCATTTATTAATATATTCTGTGAGAACGACATCACCAACATGCAACTATTTGACTATGTACTTCTTTAAAACCCGTTGTCTTAATTGCCCTTATGTATTCACTATGAAATCTGTTCCATAAGTCAGCTGTCATTCTTTGTCTAAATCTAGCTCTTCAGCTCAGTTCTTTGGAGTGCAAAGTGTTAATCTGGGTCTCCTAATGATAGCAGTTCTTGCAGGAACATCATGGGTGTTAATGGTGACAGATCTGTATTATCTTCTGGAATTAATCACCTGCTCACAACTGCATAAGACTGTATTCAGCTCTTTGTAGTTCAAGTAGGTCAGGCTCAAAAGTCTCGAAATTTCTTTCACTATTCACACAAGTCTCTCCCACTATCTCCCTCACCATACTGCAAGAGAAAGGTTGAACTTCCATCATATTCCAAGTGAAAGCTCCTGCAGATATGGCATTCCAGTTACCTTTTCAAAAGCTCTCTTGGTGTCTCTAAAGTTTGTCAGTTATAAATATGTTTGTGGCTACTCATTTTACCTGATACCTTATCAAATTTTCCCAACTCTGGCGAGAAACACACAAATGTCGTGAAGGAGTACCAGCACACGAAAAAAAAAAAAAAAACCTCAAGGACTTATGTCCATTCATTAACCACAGCTCTGCAGACATTGTATGTGTATAATTATGTATTCAACTGTGAATATTTGCGTAATTCTGACAGTATAATTAGTACCTTTGTTTCTTTAATTTTTGTAAAAAAAAAAACGCAGTTTGCAAATTCTGTAATTTTGCACATGAGTGTATAATAATCAGTACAGTTTTCAGGCATGTGTTTACTTATACACAGTGGGGGGGGGGACTCTTCTAAAAATGCCATCCAAGGATATGGGAAATTAAAAGGGATTTCTTTACTGCAATATAGTGATGATTTAATCTGCTTCACTTATTTTAAGGCTACTTTTATGCTTGGATTTATGGAAGTCTTAGCTTATTTTTTTTTATGCTCTGTAAGTACTGTTAGCTTGCAAAATATTGCATCTACATAGGGAATATAATTTTTTAGTGTCTGTTTTGTGTTAGGACTAATATTTATATATATATTATTAATGTACATATATTCTGAAATTAATATACTTTAATTATATATGCTAATCAATTTCTAGAGGAGTGGTGATGGGGATAAATGTTAAAAATATGCTGTTTTGAAATATTTTAGCCCAAATGCTCACAAAATGTTGTAGTATGTATGTGTAAATGAAAAGAATGCTTTAGAGTGTAATATAAAATCTGAAAAGGTTTCAGATTTTAGTTGTTGTGGTGACTTAATATTTACTTCAGATTTCATCTCATATCATTTTACTTGGTACATTTTTTTTAATATATATTATGATTTTTCTTCCCTTTTTAAGGTGTTCAGAGGCGCCAGAGACGAGTCTTAGATACTTCATCTACTTATGTAAGAGGAGAAGAAAATTTGCATGGTTGGAGACCTCGTGGAGATTCTCTAATTTTTGATCACCAGTGGGAATTAGAAAAAATGACTAGATTAGAAGATGTAAGAAAACGTTTCATCAGATATTTAAATTGTTTCATGTTATTGTACACACTGAATTTGTATCTGCTGATCTGAAATACTTTAGATAGTAATAAAATAAATAATTTTTGTCATTTATGTAAAATTACCAGTGTAATTTTTTAATGAATTGAATATTTAATTTTAATATTATTTATATTTCTGTAATTAATTCCACTACTACATCACTTTTTCAAATGTAACTCATTAATACAAATTATATATGAAATAAGATGATTTCATGTAAATTTTTAATTTTAAAATAACTTATTGATTTTGTAAATCTCAGATGATTAAAAAATTTTAAATATATAATTATGTTATTATCAAAAGCATTAAATTATCTTTACCCGTAAAAATCTCAGTCAATGATAGAATGTTTTTCAGAATAAGATGAATTTACTTGTTAAATTGTAATTTAAATATCTAATAAATTTTTTAGTGAAATACATTTAATTTTTTCTGTTTATTTTTACTCGGCTATTAAGTATTGTCACACATAATGGTGAAATGCACTATCTTGCAAAATATTAATGATATTGAAATCAAAATTTTCATCATATATTGAATAATAAAAGTATAGCCATGTATAGATGACATTAAAGGCATTAATCATTTTCAGATCATAAATTGATGGCACAGGAAATCTTGGTTATAAAATACGTTAAATTTTACTGACAGTGTGTACAATGTGTGGTATTTTGTTACATGTAATTTTATATCCATGGACTGAAATAATATTTTGAAGAAATTTTTATTTAAATTTCTAAATTGTATTTTTATTAAACTTTTCAACTCGTAAATTTTAGGTAACAGCGTAATATTTTAAGATTTAATGACATTTTTGATTTGACAATCTGACGAAGAAGGCTGTCTGTATGCCATTAGAATTTAAATGTTTGCAGTTTCCAGTGTGAATCCAATTTGCAATGACCATCAATAAAGCACAAGGAAAATCGCTACAGTTTTGTGGACTAAATTTGGAAAATCCATGCTTTTCACATGGGCAGCTGTATGTGGCCCGCTCATGCGTCGGAAAAGCTTCCGATTTATTTCTGTACACACCAGATGGAAAAACAAAAAATATTGCTTATCCAAAAACACTTCAGTAAACAGTAATTAAGACACCTGCATTCTTTCCTTTAAGTAGCACTGCATTGCAAGCCGGGTAGCAGCTAGTAATGCATCAAATACCTTCAAATACAAATTGTATATAAACATGAATAAATATTATTTTACATATTGTAACAGAAATCTCCATCAGAACCAAAAGCAAACTTTCAATTGTCTTTTTCAGTTTCTTTCAATTTTTTTACTTCCTTGTACAAAGTAAAGGAAGCAAAGTAATTACAAAAAATTCTGGGTATCATATTTTAACAAAAATATTCATTTTGAAAACTATCAAACGCAATTTAACGATGTTTTTGCATGACATCTGTATGTAAGGACAGAATAAAGGACTCTTTTTCCCCTAACAAATTATAAAACTGATTTTAAATGGTTCCAGAACAGATTTTTTCGTGCAGTCTGTACATACATATGTATATATCTTGTATAACTCAAAAACGAGTAGCCTCAGAACATTAAAATTTTGTGTATAGGTCTGCTGTGACATGTAGTACCTGATATTTTAGTTGTAATCAGCCATATCAAAAATATATAAATATATATATTCAAGCCCACTCTGTTACTCGTCTCAGTGAGCTGCTGGTAAATTATGCATTTTTTGGCTTAAAAATGATTGAATTATGTTATTCTTATCTTCTGGTTAAGGTTTTTATACCTTTAGTTAATCTGCATGCAATAGTTATATAATTATCAACAATTTAAGAATTGTTTAAGTTTGGCTAAGCTTAATTTTATTTTACCATGGCAGCCATATTTGTTTACATTTGAAACTTAGCAAAATAGTGAATTCAGTTAGTTTCTGCACCGACAATGTCTTTTTGCGAGTGGAATCAAAAGCAAACTTTCAATTTTGTGCACTGAAAAATCTGCCTTCTTGCCCAGTGGCCGAATTTCTTGCTTTTGCATAGAAACTCTTGATTTTAATTGTAAAATTTCTTTTTTTATTGTTTTAACTGTATTTCATGTTTTATGTCTTTCTATATCTTTCAATTTTTAGTGAAGATATTTTGAGTTTATATGTATTTTTGCCTAGTCACGAAGTGAGAACTGAATTAATTGAATGAGAAATACGTCTCTAATGAAATTCAAGGAAATAAGTTTAAATGAAATGCAGAAAAAAATGTGTGTAATTTAATATTCCATACAAGGAAGTCATGTGGTGTACACATCAACTTTTCTATTATTATTATTAAAAGAATTTTGAGAATTTTTTTATTGAGAAATTTAGTCTTAAATCTTTTTTATTATTATTATTATTATTAATTTAATGCTATGAAGAGAAAAATACTAATTTTTTTCTAATGTCCTTAAAATTCTATTACTCAAAAGTATTTTATTAATTTCCATTTGTTCCATTTGCAATGAAAACAAATATTTTTATTTATTCTGTGTGGTAAATAAATTATTTATCTCAACTTAAAATTGTGCTTAATAAAGCCTCTTTTCATGTTTTTCAATTTGTGAATAAAATATCAGCTTTGGAATCAAATTTAAAAAAAATAATTAAATTATTTCTTTTGAACTCATTATCATATAATAATGCATACTTAATTTATCTGAATGTATTTTAATAAGATTTATTATTATTTTAATAAGATAGGTCTGTTTCAATAAAAGCTATTTTGAAAAATTGATTAATCATTTGTAAAGAAATAAGAAATAATTCCATAAAATAATTTAAAATATCTAGTCATGTATAAGTGAAGTATATTGTAAAGTAATTATAGATCTTTACTTTTTTTTTTAATCAGGTTGAAAAAGTACGCCATCTGCTGCTTTTACGTGAAAAGAGAGGAATTGATCATATGTTAGGTCACACACCAGATATTAGTAAAATGGAAAAAGATGCATGTAATCTTGTTGCCAAAGCATCAAGTGAAGGTAGCTTTCCACCTGGACAGTTGGTTCTTTCTCCTACTTCGCCAACTACAGCTAACCGTTTAATAGTAGATGAATCAGTCTATGCTCCTTGGGAAATGACAGAAAGAGAAAGAGAACTTGCTACAAAATGCATTGCTCTTATCAATAGCCACATTCCATCAAAACCATCCCCTACACCATATGCAAAGGTAAGTGTCAGATTTTGTTCTATAAGAAGTGTTTAATTTGATATATTATAATATATTATAGTTTTTTTATGTTACTGGTAATTCTTGATCTTTTCCATGGATGCATTTAATTCTGCATTCCAAATAATTTTATCATATTTTGTTTTAAATGGTCAAAGTTCTTGTAGATTATCATTACATAATTTGTAAACTTTAGCTCACTATTGAAAACTATTCAAAGGAATAACAAAGTATGAATTCTTTTATGTTAACAGATTGTTTTTCATAATTAAAGTACCTGAGGTAAACTAAGCCTTAGGTGCGTGTATAATTTCTAGAAAATCTTTGGTACATCATTTTCATCTATATACAGGATGACACATGAGATGCTACACCATTTGTTTGTTATACATTTATTTATCATCAAAATATTACAAAATGAGTTCATAGCAAACTGCTGTTTTTTGCTGGTACTAACTGCTCCTGACATTTTCCAGATTATCCATGAACAAAAAGCACCCTAATAAACATTTAACATTGGGAAATTAGTTGCATACAGAGTGTGTTCAGTGAGTCCAACATTTTGTTTCACAACCTCTTGCAAGCGAATCTTTGCATTTATTAGAACCCTCTGGCACACATCTAAAACTGTATGGCGCAATTGCACAATAAGAGTTTTGAGTTATGCTACATTTGCAAGCTTGCATATACCATATCTTTCAAAAAGTTCCTTAAAAGAAATCTTATGAATTTATTCTAGTGACGCTTTCATCTCCCACCTTTGTAACGTTCAAGAAACCGATTTGACATATGCACATTAAAAATTTCATACATGAAATCAAGAACAATATTTGCAGTGTGTGATGGGCTCCATCTTGGATGAATCTCTGAGCATGTAAATGAAGACCTGCTGCCATTTTCAAGTATGCGGACATTTAATGGAAGCCATAGATTCTACTCCAACACCAAAGCCAGTGGTTGCTAATTGCTGACACAATCTCTGAATTGTCTGTGTACAAGAAGCCCATCTTGTAACAAAATGTGCATAAAAACATCTTTGTGTTCCCACCAAACTTTACATTTCTTCAAAAAACTTTGCAGCTTTAACCTCCCATTCAGCAGTTAATCAGCCACTATCCATTGTCTTGCAAACTGCTGTTTTTTTGCTGGTACTAACTGCTCCTCACATCTCCCAGATTATCCATGAACAAAAAGCACCCTAATAAACATTTAACATTCAATTAATAATAATAAAAATTTTATGTGGTGATTGAATGACATAACATTTTGGACACCATCCTGTAGTAATTATTGATACTCTTTTGCCGTTTTTGTACTACTATAAAAATTAACTAACTGTTTTTTAATTATTGTGTGTGCTGCTTTTAATTTGTTAATTTTTTACTGAAATATTTATTTTTATTTTATCAACATATATTGTGCGATACATAGTAACCTAAACTTTAAGAACGTCTACTTCTTTGCACAATAAATATGCAAGTTGCATTGTAATAAATTTTGGTATAGAAGGTGCCATTCAATAAATTAATCTAAATTTAATATTTTCCATAATAAATATGTTTTCAGACTTCTTACTTTATTGCAGTTTTTTGTTTTCGATTTTCTGAAATAAATTATAAATAGGCAAAATACCTATCAAGAAAATATGTATAAATAGAAGAACTTTATTTGGGTTTCCTTTGATATGTTTTTCAGAATGTTTGTAACATCAGATTATTCCATTTTTTGTTGATTTAATTTATGATCTTATACTCTCTCAAAATTCATGTGCTGAAAATAAAGTTTTACTTTTTATTTACCAGTTTGTGGAAATCATTGTCTGTGCATGGTTTTTTATATAATAAATTCCATATTGTTTGATTTAATAATTGTTGTACATTGTTTCGTTTGTTTCTAAGTGTGTTTTTCACTAAGAACAGTTCTGATTTTTAAACTAAAAACATTATTTTTTTTTCTGTTGTCAAAGGATGCTCTTTAATTTTTTTTAAATCTTTTCGAATTTATATCTGCTCCCCCTCAGCAGTGAAGTGACTAATTTTTGAAATTCCTCTTGAAAATTTAATTTGTAGCAGAGTTTGTTGAAATTAATTTTTATAACCCTCTGCTTTGAATGCTGTTTTATGTATGAAAAACCATTTTAGAAGTTATATTTCATCTTTATATCATTTGCTAAATTGCATTAATATAATAAACTCATTTCATATGTTTTTGTGCTTTATAATGTGTGCATAGTGTTTTATAATACAATGCATTTTCTTTTTACATTAATTATTTATTTTATATTATAATTTTTTCTAATAATTTTTACTCATGTAGCAGTATTATAATTGTTGATTTGCACCAATAAATTCTGTTATAAAGTTAGTACTTCTATGCAGTATTTTACTGTTCATGTTACAGGATGAGCTTACAACTCCTACTGAAGATGTTGATGTAATATCTAGATCTTCAAGTATTCATTCAAGTATTGCATCTTCATCTTCTCAAGAGTGAGTTATTTTTGTCATATTTGTTGCTTTTGTTATATTTTAATTTATTATGCATTCATTAGGCATTCATTAGGAAGTTATTGCAATAGATTTATTATAATTTACATTTATCTTAAATGTACTGAATATATTTGGATTTTTAGTATATAAAAAATTATCATGATTCCCAAGTTTATTAAATTTCTTTGTGTTTTTAGCTCTTTTCTTAGAACTTTACCCAATGACAAGTGTAATGGGGTAAGTGAAGATGAGCGTAGTCACATAGTTCCCACTTCCATAGCTTCCAGATCCTCCTCATCTGTTCCACCTTCCCATCGTAACTCTGGTCGTTTCCTCTATGTTGCCGAAGTGGAAGAGATAAGAGTTAGCCCGGTGGTGTCACGAAAAGGTTATCTCAATTGCCTTGATGATAAGACCAAAGGATGGGTGAAACATTGGGTTGTAAGTGTTTCATAAAATTTTAATTTATTTGTAAAAGTTGAATAAATATATTTTGCCGGAAATTTTTTAAAAAATGAACTATTCAAACTGTGGTTTAATGAGTCATTTAAAAATCAAAAATTGCCTAACAAGTTAAGAAAAACAAATCTATGTAAATAATCTCTGTTGCTTTTTGCCTGTAATTTAGCTATAAACTCATTTTGTATTTTGAAACTTCAGTATTTTCCCTCACTTATTTATTTATTATTTTGTTCCCATCCATTGATATCATTTTAGGAAACTTTTATTAATAGTAATGTGACACTAAACTTGAAAAATGGTTGAACTCATTGCCTTTATTTTACCTGTTTGTAATGTTTAATTTTTATTGTCTGTTATTTATTTATAACATTTTAAGTGAAAAGCATTTATTGTTGCCATATGCAAGGTTCAGTAGAATATCTCTATTTTGCACTAATTATTGAAGTCTAATGTAATAAGTTTAAATTTATGTAATCATTTTAGAGAAAATTTGTATTTTAAGCAGTCTTTAATAATTTATCTGTTTACTTAGCCTAGTAATGTATAGTCTTATGTGTGAATTTTATTGTGATTTAATTGTAGGTTGTTCGGAGGCCTTATGTTTTCATTTACAAGAATGAAAAAGATTTGGTTGAACGAGGGATGATTAATTTAGCAACAGCCCAAGTGGAGTATAGTGAAGATCAGGAAGCTATGCTAAAGGTAATTTATGTTATTTACCTTTTATGGTACTAGCCATTTGTGTTATCAACAACCTTAAATAGTTATTATAAAAAAATAGTATATTATGATTTTAATGAATCCAGCTGATAGCTCTAGCTTAGAGTTACTAATAACTGAAATGAGTTGGTTTTATTGCTTTAAATCACTTAGTTTGTTAATAAGTAACAGAATAAATTTGAAAGAAAAATTAAATATCTTATGCTTCCTGAATAGTAATACACTGCCATGTAGAAGAACAATATATTTTATTTTGGGCAGTGGCAATGCATTTCTTTTAAATCGCTGAGTTTGTTAACTTAATTTAAAAGAACAACTACATGGCATTTGGCTGAGTGGCAGCACACTTCTTTTATATCCATGAGTTTTCTGATTAAATTTCAAATTTAAATATCTTGTGCTTTCCTTAGTGGCTATGCATTGCTTTTAAATCATTGAGTTTGTTCAAAGGATCATTAATTTCACACAAAATATGAAATAAGTAAAAAAACACATTAGAAATTTAAATTGTGTTCTTCAAGATGCATGTATTCATGTGGAAGAATGTGTGTTCAAAAGTTGTGGTTCTAGATACCCATTTTTCCACATTGTGAAGAACATAAATACATGCAGATTCTTCATTATTTAATAATTGAGATTTAAAGTAGTAGCTTATATAAAACAAAATATATTAGTATGAGAGAAGAGGAATATCTCCTTATTGCTTGCTCTTATCAATAGGCTGAAGTATCTATTAATGTTTATGTTTCTTGTATCCTTTATTTTTCTTGGTTGAAACCGTAGAGAAGCCATATACTAAATAGTGCAAAAATAATATATCAAGAGGTTATAAAAATTCCAGGTGTTTTGAATCTTATTAGAAAAGTTAGGCATTGTCTCTTACCTGTATATGATTTAAATCACATATATTATTTAAGAACTTAGTTATTAGTCCAGAAGGACTGTTAATTTCATTTTGGCATTTTGTGTTGGTTCACTTTTCAAACTGTTGCCGCCAAAATATTACAGCCCTGCATTATATTTAAAGAAATTAAATGATGAAGAAGCTACATAAATGTATGTATGTTTCTTGCATTGTGATAAAACAACAGTACCTAATGCTATTAAATTTTGAATAGCATAATCCTCCACCAAATATGGGCATCTGGAAGCTGAAATTTGTTTTATTATCTGTTTCATATTTTGTCAGACATTAAAGAATTTTTTATTAGCAAACTTGAGGATTTCCAGCGAGGAATGCCAACACTGTAAGGGGAAAAAAAAACATTTTTAGCTCCATCATTGCGAAATTGTGTATTGGAAATTCTAAAGATATGCTCATTTTAAAATTATTTTGTGATATTGCTGTTGAATTGAGTTTTATGGTTTAAAGGCGAAGAACATGATATTTAATAAATAAAGGTAATACACAAGATGTTAAAAAAATACCCCTTTGGGCATAATGTAAAATCTAAAAGCTTTCAAATTTTTATTATTATTATTATTTTGTCAATGGAAATGTGTTAACACTTTGTGTCAATTTTCATAAAAGGAAAGTAATTCTCAAGGAATTCTTATCATTAATGAATTTTGTATTCATCAGTTATATTAAGAAACAGATAAGTAACTATCTTTTATATTGATCTCATTTTTTATTTGTAATATTCATTTTTATTTAATTAATATTTCCAACTATTGAAACTTTTTGTATTGACAGAAATTTAAATAGTAATATGGACAAAATAAATTTGAGAATAATTGTAAGTATTTAAGCATTTTATGTTTCTTGAAATATGTTTAAAAAGTAAAACAGATGTCATAAACTAGTGTTTGTTTTAAAGAATAAAATTCTGTACTTGAAAGATAGGTGGATACCTGTGATCAGTATTTATTTATTATACACTCTATAACAAAAAAGTGGCATACCTAGAAGGAGTTACGCGAATGGAATGAATGTGTATATAGCCACACTGCAGGAAAGGATATGTGTATGATTAACTTTTAGAGGTCAATTACTTACTAGCTGGAGCTCTAGTACATGGCAATGGAGCATCCAGATGGCATATAATACAGAGGACATTCCAATGCTAAGGCATAATTTGTTGTGCTTCCTTTCGTGGACCCCTTGATTTGCATTTCAAGAGAGTAATGCCCGGCTGCACATTACATGTCTTTCTACTGCTTGTCATCAGGCTTTTCCAACACTTCCCTGGCCAGCATGATCACTAGATCTCTCTCTCTCTCTGATAGAGCACATTTGGGCTATGATGAAAAAATGTCTTCAACCACCCCTGAATCAACTCGCCAATTGGTTCTTGTGTAGCAAGTAATCTTGCAGAAGGACATCTGCCAACTGTATGAGTCAGTGCCCAGCCAGATAACAGCTCACGTTAGGGCAGAGATGGGCCAACGTTCCCCCCCCCCGGCTAATATTTCTTGAATTAAATATTAGATTGCTGTTATTGTTAGCACTTCATTTTCAATACATTTGTGCCTCATCTACCAATTTTCAGATGATTCCATTCAGATATTCCACTCTCATTCAGATAACTCCATCTTGATGTGTCATTTTTTATGTTACAGAATGTATATCTTCTCTGTCTTAAATTTTTTAATAAATGACAGTATAAAACAGATTGTGTAAATGCTGTTAAAGACTCTTTTGTTATTCTAAAGAAACCATATAGTCCAGTTCATTTACTTCATAGAACAACTAAAGAAAATATAAAATTAACTATGTGGTACTGTATTTTTTGTACAGCTTCCTAACTACATTTGCATTTCATGTGAATGTATTTTTTATATATATTAAGCTTGCTAAACCATTTCTTTGAACTTTCATATTTTACTTTCTTGAAATTCACATTTTTATCTGCTTTAAATGCATTAAGATATCTGCAGCTTTCCTTTTTATTTTTTTATTTTTATTGTTATTATTTTAAAGATCCTAAAAGTCAAATCATAAAAATCAAAAAGATAAATCATAAAATTACATTTTGTGCTTCAAATTTTTAAGATAACATATCAGATATATAATATATACATGTACATATATTTTAGTAATATATGCAGATGCTACCTTCTGCTCTTTTTTTGCAAATGCTTTAATCTTGGGCGTGCACTGAAGTCTTTATGCAGATTTTAAATATATCTCATCAGCATATCAAAAGTACATTAGACATAAATTATATGATAACTGCTAAGACATTAGCTGTTATCATATTTTATTTCACCATATTTCATTATAAATAATTTGGGTGCTTGGTAAACTGTATGTATGTAAATCTGAATTATACTTTAAATTAGCAGTAGCTCCTTAGTTCCTATTTTTAATTTAGGCTTTTCCCCTTCCTATTCTAAAAGTAGTCATAACTTTTTCGAAACTGCATCATATCTGAAAACTAATTTTGCATCATGTTATTTTAAGTTTCTGCATTGTGTATAGTTTTTACCCAATCAGATTAACAAAAAATTTACTATAAATGCCATTGCAATTCAATATGCCTTTTCTTTGGCTTGCTAGCTGAAGGATGCCTCTTGCTTGGCTGCTGTTCATTGTTATTGCTGTTCATTGTTAAAAATGCAATAAGTCATAATCAAAATTGTGGCATACAGATTGTGTGTATTTTTATGTGCCATGCTACAGAGTAAGGCACAATTAATATGTTTAGTGAATTGTGTTCACAAAATGTTAACCACAGGAAAAAAAAAGTTATTTAAGTCTACTATGACTGCATTTTATTGCATCTTTATGACTTTCAATTTTCTTTTTCATTCGGGTTTTTCTATATATATATATATA
>KK113035.1:0-13607 GCA_000611955.2 Stegodyphus mimosarum | reverse complement strand
TAGAGTCATTCTTCATTGAAATTTTGATCTGTGACTGGATAAAAGATATGTGTATTGCTACATGTGATGCACAATGGCATGATGCAGATTAATTTTGAAATGATGTATTTTAGATTCATATATTAAAATTTCTCTAGCTTTAGTGTCACAATACACAGCACAAATATTAATTTTAACATAGGCTTAAAGGGGAAAAAATTTTTTTGGCCTTATCATTCTAAAATTATATAAAAAGCAAGTTGATAAAGGTATATATTTGAAGTATGAAATATTGCAGATTTAGTTTAATTTAACTAGGTAAGATAAAACAAGCATATTAATAAACAAAAGGCTTGAATTATGGAAATTTTGTTAATATTGAAAATTTTATGTAACAATTTTTAAAAAATCTAAATTTTGTACAGGTACCAAACACATTCTCAGTGGTTACCAAGCATAGAGGTTTTCTTCTACAGACTCTGGGAGATAAAGAAGTATATGAATGGTTATATGCTATAAACCCTCTTCTTGCTGGACAAATAAGGTATATTTTAAATTTGGTTTTTATTTCCATTTATTTAAGTTTATATAGCTTCCATATTGTTTTCATTGTTTTAAAGAAATTTAAAGCCTCATTCAATTGAAGCACTGACGATCACTCAAACAGCAATCGTTACATCCAGCATTAGCGATCACTTTTGGAAATGAGTGATTTTCCATATTCAATCGAAACACTTCCCTACCAGTCGAACTGCTAGGGGTTGCCAGAAGTTACTTGATGCACAATGCTGTTTATCACATGGTTGGAAGTTGCATTGTTTTCGAAGTAACCAATGACAGAGTTCCTAGGAATGCAGGCTGATTCATCAGTCATGCTGTAACCGTTGTTTAGGGTAGCAATTTAGGTTTGGTGTGCCCTCTTTGGTTTCTCAGCGCTATTGTTTCAAAGTTTTATCTATAAAAAATTTTCAAAGGGTATCATTTTATTTTAATTCTTTTATGAAAATAGCTATCCTTAAAGGCACATTCCGTTCGCACAAATCACATTAACTTGTGAAAAATATAGGTCAAGTAAGTTATGAATGCATACTGAAAAAAAAAAGTGATTCAAAAGATGTTTTAGAGCAGAAGAAAAGAAAAACTTTGCACTATAACAACTCAAAATTATATTGAGATTTATTCTAAAAGGGAACTTATGTAATACATAATGATATAAATTAAATAAATGTAATAAATACATAAAACTCTAAAATGAATAATGTCCGTAACTATATAATAAATGCCAACACACATCATATCATAGTACATAACACTGCTATGAAAGGAAGAATATTTGATTAGAAATATACCTTCAACATTTATTTGATAAAATAGAAGAGTGAAACATAAAGATCACAAGAAATATAAATACAAGTTATGCAACTTAAGAAACAATAAGAAGCCCTTTAAGTTATTGCAGTATTACAAGACACTGATTGCCAAGTAAATATAATTTATTCATTCTTTTATATCAGTAATAAGTTTTTCATTAAAAATTTTAGCAGTGAATAATGCCAAAACAAATTTATTATTGGCACCTTTCATGCAAGGTCACACAAAAATAAACATGATTCAGCAAATTTATGAAAATATTAAAATCAAAAGCATATGAAAACTGAATTAAATTAAAACTAAGTGACTAAGCTTATACAGCGTTTTAAAACATATTTCATGTTCATACATTGGAAATAAATTGACAGGAATTACAGTTAAATGAAAGAGCTGGAAATGCAGTCTGCATTATGTATAAAATACAGTCAAAATTATTCGTTAAATACTTAAATTGATGCTTACCTTCTTCAAAATGAATATAAATACAATATATTTATATTGCTTTAAAGAAAACATTATATAATGCATGATTTTAATCATATTATCCAATGTTTCTACTTTTTTTACATTGCGGCCAACTGACGGATTTGGCGACAATATAACAGGGTAAAAAAATAACATGATTTTAAACCATAAATCCCGCATTAAAATTCAAATAAAAAGCTCACATCATAGTTCTAATCGTGCACAGTTCAAATCAAACATCAAATATAATTATTTAAACTTTGCCCGTTCGTGATAATAACAATAAAAAAAAATCACATCAACATTCGCAGTATCTGTGTATTGACCACACAGACACATTCTGCAATTCATTTTGCACATGTAAATCAGTTTGTCATTAATTAGCAATATTTAAATGAAAATACACATTTTGCTGAAAGATGAATGTTTATTTTTTTAACAATATATGAAAACATACGAAGCTGAACTTACTTCAAAAGCACACACTCCTGTGCTCAGAATCCATTCCAGTCGATGAGAATTAATTACCCATTTTCTTCAATTTTTGGGTTATAGAATACACTTAAGTTACTTTTTTAATGATATGAATAACTTGATGCAGCGCATCCACCCATATTTCTTGAAATTAGGTCGCAATCCATCAATACAAATGCAAACAACACAAAATCAATGTCCACTAGTAACAAGTGCACTTCATTTACATACAACAGTGATGATGAGCCAGCTCCCCTTGCTAGGAGCCTTACACACTCTGTACTTTGATATAAATTGCTGCCCATCCATTAGATTGCCCTTAAAACCTAAGTACCTTGGCACACTTGAATTCTGTCTTCGTGAAAGCACAAACAACACAGCCGCCATATTGATTCGATCATATTCGCCACGGAGTGATGGGTTCGGAGTGATCGCTACAAGAACGATCGATCGCAAGCTCAGAGTGATCGTTGCGTTTCAACTGAATACCGAAACAGCAAAACCAATCGCAACTGATGACATATCATGACTAACGATCGCAAAATGTTTCAATTGAATGAGGCCTTTAATCTCTTTTCTACAAAGTTTATGATTAATTATGAAACAAGAATTTTCATCTTCAATAAAATTTCAATTCGTGTTCTGTGCTTTTAAATTGAATAGGTAAAATGCACAGTTATATTTCTTATATTGTTTAATAAATGTAAATTATATAGCATTTACACAACATGTTGGTTTTTGTAAAAGTTTTGATTTTTTTTTCTTAATTTTTAACAATTATATTATGTGTATGTTATATTATGTATTTTTTTATTAATAATATATGATAGACTAGAATTTTGAATTATAGAAAATAAGTTTCTTAAATATTTCTTCTATGCATTATGCATATTTTCAGATATTACAATTTCCTTCCCACAAAATAAAATGGGTTTATTTCATAAGTATAGTTCTAAGTTTTGCTTAAGATTGTTTTTAAATCTTTGAATATCATGGCTACTTTTATCAAGTCATGCATTTTCCCATTTCCTGGTCATTCTCTTCATTCCATAGAATATTTTATTAAATTTACTTCTTTCTTACAATTTTAATAGCTCTATAAAATTTTTAATGCTAATGTAAATTTTCAACTATTTTTGAGCTTAATCAATTTTGCTCATGATTTGTAGCAAATAATAATAATAAATGGTCTAATACATGACAATATTATTTTTTTATAATAATACTTTTTTTTTATTTTTAAAACTAAAGCCCTGTGTACATGCAAGCATAACACATTTGCTTGTATTTATTGGAAATCATTTTACTGCCTCCTTACTCCCTGTTAGATGACTTCTTTGAAGATTATAAAAATCATGCAAAAATGATTTTCACTTTATTAATAGGGTTATGCCTGAAGTAGTTCCATGCTAAAAGCTGCACTAAATGTAAATATTGTTATCTTTTTATGGAAAGATTTGTGCTTTCTAATGCTAGAAATAATTTTAGATACTTTTAAGTTATAAAAAATACGAATTTTTCCTTTTTTGTATTATTATTGAATGTTTTTGCAAGTATACCTCTATTTTACTTTTATTTCTTCACACTGTTAATCCCTACATTTCATTGTAATTTAATGCTGAATATTTCATTTATTCAGTTTATATTTTATATAATAGTAGCTTCCATTTATCCAGTACTTTGTTGGTATGATCCAGTGCAAAAGATAAAAGAATTTTATGACTTAATATTTTAATGTTATGATCCAGGCATCGTAAAAATAATTGTGAGAAAACAGGGGTTGAAAATAAACAAAATTTATAAAAATAAGTTCTTCAAAAATAAGTTAAACAAAATTTATAAGCCAAAAAAATTCAGAAATCCAACCAAAAAACTAAATTTTAATAATTCCATTAATTTTTATTAAATCTTAAGATGTGTACATTTTAATTTACAGACTGATTTTTTTTCATTTGATTGAAATAAATGAACTATTTTAAAGCACAATAGACTATTGTATTACTTGAATTTAAGCTTCACTTTTTATTCATATATAAGCAAAATTAGGATGGGGTTTAAATTTAAAGCAAATATGTTAACATCTTTTGTTGGAATATTTTTAATAGATTAGGTAACTAACAATGTTTCTGTTAGAACCTATTTAAATAAATGAAAATATTCCTTATTTTTCAATACATACCAGGAAATTTTTATTTTTTATTATTTTTCCAATTCTAAAATCCTACTTGGCATAAATTCAAAGTAACATAATAATTAATTTCTCTTTTATGATAGTATATCGTCAAACCAGCGATGATGTTATATATCTCATAAAGACTAATTTTTATGTATCTGCATTTTAGATTCATTTATTTCATCGAGATAAGTTTGCATATTTTGCAGATATAGTTAGTTCTCTGTGTCTTGTTATATGATAAATAGCATTTAAAAATCAAATAGTTTCTCGAGTAGCAGTGTGTTAAACAGAGAACAGATAAACTATTTTGGAATTTAAAAAAAACATTTTCTCCCTTCCCCTCTTACTTTTGTTGAATCCCAAGTGAAATGATTAAAATGAAAATTTTAAAATATATCTAATTTTATTTTCAGAAGTAAATAACCTTCTCATAGAACATATAAAGGACTAGCAGTTAATTTTTAACATACATCATAAATGTTGTGCATAAATTGTCAATCAGATGATGCTAAACTTTTATGCATTTGAATAATAATATATCTGGTTAGATATTATTCCCCCTCCTTTCATTTTGCTTCCCTTCTTAGTCAGTTGCCAGTGTCATTTCTTTGGTGAATATGGAGTTTTTTTAATAATCATATCTTAGACCATGAAGGATACAAAAAAATTTTGTAATTCTCAAATCAAAATGACAGTTGAAAATAAATTGATTTCCAAGAAATACTAGACTGGGATTGAATTCATGGTTTTGCAGTGCATCTGTATACTAAAAGAGTGATAACACTGGGAAACAGCAATTTTGTGATCTTTGATTTGTCACTTGTTTTTGACTAACTTTTTGCCTCTGAATCCAAACATAACCACAGTTTTTGTCTATCACATCAACTTCTTAAAATAAAGGATACCTTTTCTTTGTCTCAAATGTCATACAGAATAAGCATATAAAAGAAAATAAGGGAAACGTTACAAACAAAGACATACTGTTCACAAAGAATAGATTTATTCATGCAAAGGTTATGTATAGTTACTGCAAGTTAAATTTTGTTCATACAAATAGTATTTTTTTACCAAATGGTACACATGCATAGTAAGATAAAAATTTTTGCTTATGGCTATTTCTCAAGTGTTTAGTCTGTGAATATTCTCGCTTGATGACTCAACAACTGTCATCCATCACCATGCCTAGGAAATGCCGAAATGAGATATTTGAAACATTCCCCTTCAATTGGCAAAGTTTTAACAAATTGCTTCATGAGACCTAATTTTATATGCAGATGTGGAAATATAAATGTCAACAAGTGGCTGGTGTCTAATGTTGTGATCTTGAGGTTTCAGGTCAAATCTTAGCAGCCAGTTCGACTGCACCTAATGCTTCTCACGAACTGGGCTGTCCCGCGAACACAACGGGGATGCAATGGAGTGCTGGCCAAGGAGGAAGCAGGCCATTTTAAGGTCACCACAGATGATCCATTTGTGCATGTGATATTTCAACAAATCAATGACTCTCTGTATGTCATCTTATTATTTCTGGACAAACTGAATGGTTTTTTGGGACTGCACCAAATAAATTTCCATTGTGGAGAAGGACACACTACAAGTTCCTCTTAGAGCTGTCAATGAACAATCCCATTGAGTAGTGTTATAGGCTGAAATTCCCAATTCTTCCATTAAACCGTATACTTTGTGACAATACACAAATCCATCATCACTTTGAAAGTATTGCAGAAATGCTTTTTCTCTTGATTGAAAATTGAATACCTTGGTTCCTTTTTTAAAGCAAATTTTTCTCATGCAGTCTTGGTGCTAACAGCTCTGAAGCTTTTTTGGGATAATCCCAAATCTTGTGCCAAATCATTGAACTCATGCTGGCTACCCCTTATAAACAGAATCATCTTGAATTTCAAAATCTTCATTGTCAGGATAAATTTGATATTTGATTGTATTCCTGTATTTCCAAAGAGGGAGACTTTGAAAACTGACACTGGGATTTCAGCTGAGTAAGGCACTGGCCATATAGGGGATGATGAACTAGGATACTCTATTTTACATTTGTTTTTCTTGTTTCCTCCTGATGTTTTCACTATACAAAAGTAACATTCACTTAAGTGATCTTTGGAATCCTGCCAGATCATAGGTATACCTAATGGAAATTTAAAATATGTTTTCTTCATCCACATTGTAAACTTTCAACACTTAGCTTGCGCACTTTGTAAGGGGCCCCATGATTTATCTTGATCAACAATTTTCACTTAAAAATAGACAGTATAGGCTTACCTGACAAATGTACTGATATTTGTCCTTTAACTGGAATTGGTAAAACTGCCACATGTATAACAAAACGAATCAGGGTTGTTTTAGCTCTTACTACATGAACTAGCAGAGGCAGGCATAATCACAGGTTTCAGTTCATATGTAAAGAAAAACTAAACACTGCTAACCTTACATATAAACAAGAACTCAGACTCCATGTTGGAATGTAGTTCACTTTATCAAGCAACATTTGGTGTCTCACTACAGTATCTCAGGCGTAACTGAACTAGGCTAGATAAGTATGTACCTGTTGCTGGTCTCCCTATGGCTTCATTCACCTGGTGCCAATTGGAGGGTTTATGTCAGCCAGTAGGAAAGTAATCATCTGCACTCGATGCCACGGAGAGTGGTTTCATTCACATAATGTGTAGAGAAAAAATTTTGACGTAGTAGAAAAAAAAACTAACTGCAGTTTTAAAATCAGAATGCCTATTCGTCCTATTTGACTGCAAAAAGGGAAAATGCCTATTCAGGTGAAGAAAATCTGATATTACCGGCTGCTGTTAAGATATCTGAAATAGTTCATGGCCAAAAGTATGCGGATGAAATCTGTAAAATTTCATTATCCAGCAATACTGTTTCAAAGTGAATTTCAGAAATTAATAAAGATCAACATCAGCAGCCAATAACTAGGCTCAAAATGAGTCCTAAGTTTGCAATCCAGTTGGATGAATCAACTGATATTACCAACTTGGCTTAATTATTAGTATATGTTAGATATATTTTTGAAGGATGTATTCATGAGGAATTTTTGTTTTATCACTCTTTCAACGGACACAGAATAGGCGAGGACATTTTTATAGAACTTAATGAAGTTTTCAATAAAAAAAGGTTTGCAATGGAAAAATTGTGTTAACATTTGCATAGACAGTGCTAAAGCAATGGTCAGTGAAAACATTGGATTTCTAGGCAAAGTTAAGGAAAGTGGCACTGATCATATAACATTTACTCATTGCATTATACATTGAGATGCCCTGGTGGCCAAAAAAATAACCAGCAGAGTTAGATGTTGTGCTTTGAGGTAGTGTTAAAGATCAACTTTATTAAAAGTTGTGCTGAACAGTTGTTTGTTTTCAAATCTTTGTAAAGACATGAGTTCTGCATACAAAAGCTTATTATTACATGCATAGGTAAGTTGGCTCTCAAGAAACCACAGTTTAAAAAGGTAATTAAAAGATGAAGTTCTTCTCTTTCTAACTGAACAAAAATATGATTTTGTGAATTCATTCCATAGTGTGTTGTGGCTACAAAAACTATGTTATTTAAGCGACATATTTGAAAAACTAAATGAACTAAATATGTGGCTTCAAGGAAAAAGTTGCAACATATTCATATTCAAATCAAAGATTGATGCTTTTATTAAGAATATTACCATATGCAAAGCCATGGTGGAAAACATTTCATTAGAAATGTTTGTCACAAGTGAATTTTTAAGTGAAAATGATGAAATAGGTCATCAAAAAGATGACTTGCTAAAAGTGATAAATTAATATCTTCAGTGTCTTGAGAAAAACTTTGAGAAATATTTCCCTTCAAATTCTAGTGCCGAATAACTAATATGGACTGTGAAACATCCAATTAATGTGGAAAATATTACTCATTTGCAATTAAAATCACAAGAAGAACTTGCTGAATTATTAAATGATTCGAAGTGGAAAATTGATTTTAGTACGAAGTCATTAGAAGGTTTTTGCCTAGGATTCTCAAAAGAATTTCTAATGATTTCTGAAACTGCCATAAACTTTCTTTTACCTTTTTTTATGACATATTTTTTATGAGACGACATTTTCGTCTTTAACCACCATAAAATCAAAGTGTCAATCAAATACAAAGAATATTGAAGAAGTGCTTTGTCCTGCAATGTAGACTATTTTGCTAAGATTTGATAATGTAATTAAAAATAAACAGGCCCTTCCTATTCATACTTAATCCTTGCATATGCGCTGTTAGACGTAAGTGGGTTTTCTCAGCAGTGACCTTCCAAGTGGCTACACTTAGTGGACAGACCTTAATTAATTTTTCAATTTACCAAAGTAATTGAATTTATTTTTATTATTGTATTATATTTTTTAAGTTTTTACACTGTTCTATATCTTAATTAAAGTTAATGGCCTACAACTGCAGTAGTATATTATAGTACATGTGAAGAAACTGACAGTTACACTCACACATGTGTCTTATTTGCGCAATGCTTAGGGGTCCCACCAAATGTTTATGAATATTATGGTATCCCCACACCAAAATGTTTAAGAAACCCTGGATTATTGTTTAGTAAGCAGCAACACAAAATTTAGGAAAATATGTGAGGCAATAAGGTGGCAAGTCTAGTATTAAAATAATTACTCATTTACTTTCATCATATGGAAGGTCATCAGATGACGCCACTCGTTTAGTAGCTTTGTATTTCAGCTTCCTCAGGATTCAGTCGATATGACTGAGGTTAGCACAACTGCACTTCAGCACTTGAGTGGTTGTGCAGAGAGCATTTTTCTATTTGACCCAAACAATAAGGGAAGCACCAAAACATTTGTTTGATATGTGGTTCAGCTGATAAGGTTGTCTTTTGTTAGCAGAGTAGCAGGAAGAAGAAAAGGAATTACATTCAGAAGAACTAAAGTTTACTTAACATAGCAAATATGAAGTTGAACTCTTTCTCAGTTTTCTAACTTGATCCAGTTTATTATATTGTGAAGGCTATTATTATTATAGCTATCTTATCAAAATTATAAAGTTCAAATTTTCGTTTATCTTGAAAAGAATTTAGCAAGATTTAGCAGCTGTAGCAAGATCTGCAGAGTGAAAGGATATTTGGTACTTGCCTTCTTTATACTTGAGAAAATTCAGGCTTAAGAAAGTGTGATTAATAGGCAAATATATATATAATATATATATATATATATATTCCCTGCTTTTTTCCCCCAGTTATAGGAATGTCTGAAAAAATGTGGAGAAATGATAATAAATGATGAGGATGTAATAGAAATTTTCCATTGCAATGACAATGCCCAAATCAGCAATCAACTAATGGACGGTGAAATACATCATATGGTTTTGAATCCAGAAAATTGTATGGTTTTGAAATCCTGCTACTAGCAATGAATTAAATGACTTGTGACAAAGAGCTTTTTAAGAATGAAAAGATTTCGATTTATAATTTAGTCGGAATTCTCGACAGAGAACACTGATCAAGTTCTGAAACTTGGAACTCAGCGGAACTTTTTAACTGAACAAGAAATTAAAGAGAAAGTATTAACCCAAAAAAACACAGCAGCTTAAACAACTACATTGAAAGAAATGCTTAATAAAATAAACAAGCAGTTATAGAGAATTTCTGATAAATTTTTATTCCCTTGAGTTATATATGTTTCATTATTTCATAAACAACTATTTCATATTTTTTTATTATTATTATTTTATGATTTCTATTTGTTATCTTCCTAGATTTAAACTGATGATCTAAAATTCAGAATTACCGAATCCTGGTGAATCTGGATTTCGAACTTTGTTCCGTATTGTGTTTGGATTCAAGAACTGTTAATTGAAAAGCAGTAAAATAGAGGATATAGTTTAAGAAAATGTAAATACCATGACCTATATTATTTATTGTATATACAGGCATAAAAATATCTGTATGTATAAAATGATGTATCTGAGAAATTAATGAAAGACTGGAAGGAAGTGAAAAGATGTATTAAAAAATGTCAAAGAAAATGTGTTCTTTATGAATAGGCATTGCCTTATAGCCAGTATTAGAAAATCATGTCATCAAATGATTTTTTGAACGAAGTCAGAACAGATATAGCCTTATAAGGAATGTGATAAAACTAAAGCATTGAAATGGTCCAAAGAGCATCATGATGAGTGAAATAATTTTAAAGTTTCTGCAAGCTATTGTATGCATTTCCTGCATGTTCCTGTTGTTATAGGAAGACAATTTACTGTGTAAAGTCATTAGTATTATTTTGAAGCAGGAGACATGAAAAATTAGCAATGCCCTCACTGGGACTCCAAACCTGGACCTCTTGAACATGTGCCGAGTGTGCTAACCATTACGCCACGAAGGCATGAAGAAAGGAGGGCGAAAATACCTTATATACTACCCCTTTCAAAGGGTGACTGGGAATAAGGGAACCCAATTGCCAAATCCTGGTGCTGAAGAATCATCATCCACCACCTTTTTAGTTCAGGCGATACTGTAGCATCATTAGGATTATTCTGAAGCAGGAGGCATGTAAAATGAGCGATGCCCTTGTCGGAACTTCAACCTGGACCTCTCGAATACGTGCTGAGTGTGCTAACCGTTACACCACGAAGGTATGTAGAAAGGAGGGGAAAAATATCTTATAACTGTTACCTTAAAAATTTAAAATAGCATAGAAACTTTTTATTAATCTAGAGCAACATTTCTGAAGCTTTTTCCAAGTAGAGACCACTTTTATAAATTAAAATGTTCTGGAGACCACTTACTCTTGTTCCCTTCTAAAGTAATGTTTCTATCATATGTTACTAGTACTAAACTTTAAAAAATGGACTTTTTAAAATACCAATAATTAAATTAATTTTATGTCGATATTAAGTTAATAGAAGCAAATTTATATTTGTTTTTAATAAGGCTATTAGAGTTTGGATAATCTTGATCTTATGATCTAAAATTAAATATATGTTGGTGCTCACATTAATGAGATAAATGAACCTGTGCTTCTTGCTTAGCTGTTCTACATTTGGTTGTATGTTGGTGAAATGTATTACAGTCACAATGCTTTAAATTCTTTTTCTGTTTGCACTAAAGGAAAAAGAGGATTAAATTTCATAAAATGTCAGTCTTGGAAAAAAAGGGATAGATATTAAGCTTGCAATGGTTTAGTTGTAAGATGAGAAAATAGTATGGCTTGACTTTATCCCATATAGGAAATATGAATGAGATTCCTGTACTTATATTTTGATGTGTTGATTTACAAATGAGTGAGTACTAAAGATGCAAAATCAGTTTCTGGCATGGATTAAAAAGTAAGTGGTGCTGCCATGTTTAATAGATGAAACAAAATTGATCCTGACAGTGATATATAAGAGGAAAATAAAACCAAAAAATTAAGTTCTGTTATAGTATCTACATATACGTAATATTTTGGTAAGTAGGCTCAGGAATGACAAAGCTTGGTGATGTAACTGCATCAGAGTCTGGGCATTGTTGTCGCTAAGTAAAAGGCTGCAAAATGACAACAAAGGAGAATTTAGCTTTTTAATTTCCACATCTTTATTCAATTATCACAGCAGATCATTTTTCCTTTAGATGAAATTCTCCAAATTACATATTCAATAGTGATTTAAACTAAGTAAGATTAAATTTAGACTTTCTATGTGATAACTGTTCTAACAAAGGGAAGAAAGATGGAATGAGCAGGGTCTTGTAACAACGATAGACGAAAGCAGTCTGCCAAAAAATGGCATGTACTCAGTATTTATACTAACGGTTATGTAACATGCCATAATGTTCTTGAAAGTACTGGTCTAGGAGGAAGATCCTGAAATTGCGGAAAGTTGATTATAGGTGCCTGTCCGCTCAGAGCAAAATCATCGTATTTTTCATATTTTACATCTCGACCCCCCTCCTTCAAAACACAAGGCCGGAAGAGCAAAGCATTAGTACATAAGTGAAGCAAGAAAAATTTAGAATATGAGGAAAGGCATAAAAAAACATCCAAGACGTAGCCTACAGGCTTGAACTATGTCCTATCATAACTCATGATCTTTCTCATATAATTAGAAAATTCTTAATTACATAATGGAACCTATGATTTATAAATAAACATATAATTTATAACTAAACACTAATTTAGTACTATAAAGCAATAACATATATAAGAATAATACCAAATAATAAATTGCAACTATAAAAATCCTCAGTTGTTTTAAAAAATGTCCATTGAAAAGTGAAATTTTTGTTTTAGAGTCCTTTCACAAAAATAGTTGAAGTTGAATGAAATGTTTTTTAAAGTCTCTCAATGGAAAACATCTTTTTGTATAAAAATTAGAAGATATACAATTTATGAGTAATGTACTAATTGCATTCATTTTTCTTATCATAGGTAATTAACAATACATTGACATATTTTAAAGGAATTTCGGATATGTAGCAATGAGGGGAAGTTTGGGGTCACTGCTGTGGGAATGACAGTCAGGTTACCCTAAGCTGAATGGCTGCAGCTAGCATAACTGACTCCTTATAATGATTAGGTAATGTTGAGAGGTTACGTAATTCTTACTGCATTTGAAACTCATAACACATTTAATACAATTACGAGAAGCTCTTTATACATATATATATAATTCATAGATAGGTATTTAAATGAATTATAGTCCACATAGTGTAAAGAGTCTGCTAACAAAGGTCTCTCTGGTTGAGAGATCAAGAGCATTGCAGGTCTCTCTAGTCGAGAGTTCTGGAGCTTTCTTCTTATGTTACTCCGATGTCGAAAGTCTTCAGACTGAATAAGCCACACCTCCTAAATTTTACAGTAGCATTTTGCATACTCTAATTCGTTGTTTCTGGAACGATATCAGAGAAAAAATCAGATCATTGGTTCGTCACAACTCTTAAAATCCATAGGCTTTACAACAGATACGGTACAGAATGTTGAAATCTCCTGATACTAATCTTGAAGTTATGTCTCTGCGATGTCAAAAACATGTCGTGTGCCATGTTGTAAAGGCTGGGAGCAATGAATTGCAGGGACCACACATACAATTTACTTATCTCTGTGTGGTCCGCTGCATACTCCCCCTCCAGTATCATCGTAATGATATGTAAAAATCAGGGAAATGCATATGTCTG
>KK113034.1:873002-903471 GCA_000611955.2 Stegodyphus mimosarum | reverse complement strand
TAGAGTTAAAAGAATTTTAACTAAACATTAATTTAAAAGACACTTATCTTTTATTCCACTGAATGTTGTTGACTCTGCAGTCTATGTGCGAGCAGCACGACACGATACTTTATATGAACATTTAGTGTTGTAAACCAGCAATTGACTAGCAGTCGACACCTGAAAAGAAAATGAGCCGATCTCCAGCAACCAAAAGTTAAATTCGGGAGTAAAGGCTTGTGAAAGCCAAACCGAAATTCTCAACGTACTAATGCGTCATTTTGGGATCAAATTTCGTTGGGCGCCAGTTGTAGCCGTTCCTCAATAAACACGAACGCCGGCTAGCTTTAAAAGTATTTATTAATAGAGCACACAGGAACGGGTACAAGGAAATATACATAAATATTAAACATAAAACGGAATATTAAACATTCGAATTACAGACATCTACTATACGACAAACTAACGTGTTCGCGGCTGGAGGTCGACTGACTTAAGACTGTTCGTCTTCGCCGCTCGGTGGCGTTCAATATAATTCGGTTACGGTTAAATAGTTCTGTTACAAGTTCTAATAAAGTTCTAAAATTTGAATAATTCAAAACTTATTACCTAAATCTTTTGACCCCATATCCTGATTAATAATATTTATAATATATTAATTAAATAAAAAAAGACATTACTGGTTAGGACAAGGTGTCTGAAAATCATTATTTACCAGGACATCTTTTATGATAAAGGCTTAAAATGAGTACCTGAAACATTTTAATATGATTACGTTTACGGAGACCATTTTGATAACCTAACGCAAATTATAACATTACACGATCCGAAAATATCTCTGAAAAATGCCAGTGTAGTTAAATCTACGACAAACAGTAGAAATATAAAAATACACAGTTTTACAAGATTTTAACATAAACAAGGGATAAAAGTTTATTCGTAGAAGATTGCCTGTAGTTGTCACGCAAAATCTTGTTTATATATTTTTCATTTCCTTAATGTTTGCGGAAAATACCTGATCGATATTACACGGCTAATCTTATTATGCGAAGAGTTCTCCCTAATCTCAGCATTAGGAGAGAATTCCTTGTTAATTTATTTTCTTCCTGGACACGTTTTTATGTGTTTTAATTACATCCCTGAAAAAGTGTCTGGTCTATGTGCTTCTTTAGGGCTAATTCCTCAGATTTCTTCAACATTAATGAAATGTTGACTGACATATTTTATTCACCACCTTCGTTAACTAAACTTTCATATTTTTGTTTTCCTTTCATTGTCATATATTTCGCTATGCACTTGTTTTATTTCTCCGTTTTGCTTCTTTTTAAATGCAGAAAAGCGTTATAATTTTTTAAAGTATTTCATAAAAAGATTTGAGAATTTTTTAACTGAAGCGTAACATAATATTGACTCTTTTCTAGCCGACGGTCATAGAGTTTTAATCGATTAATTTATTTGTTCGCCCTAGGATTATTATACTTTTATGTTAATTTCTAATTTAAAACCGTTAAAATTGATTAAATACTAAAAACCAACAAAGATGATCAAATATTATGCAAATAATATTTTCTTGAAAAAAAAAAACCTTGCATTAAAATATAGTGTGAAGTTCGATATGCAGCAAAAAAAACCTTTAGCCGTATAAAACATGGACGAGAAAGCTATTTCCATATTTCGACTTGATCAAAAGCTAATTCATTTTCCGACTTCGTTTTGATTTAAATAAAGTTAGTTCCATAACATTTCGATCAATTTGCCTATTATTACAGATGAACTATATTATTCTGCATGTAAACTGAAGACCGGGGATATATAATTTGGTTAAATTATTAAAATGAAAATATTAATGTCATCAGATTAAGTATAAGCAATGACAAAATTAACTGTGCTTTTAATTGTTATAATGGTATATTTTAAAATCGAAAAATAAGTACCTAAATAATACCTTTTTAAGAGAGCCAGAGGCATTATCATAGCGGATCTAATTTTCCCTTTATAATATTTATGCATTTACTTATTTTACAACTTCAATTATTTAAAGTTGGTAGGGAAATACGACTGGAGTTCTGAAAAAAGGAGAACATAGAACAAACTTCTTATTGTTCATCTTGTGTCTTCTGTCAGCAATCAAAATTGCTCTGTCCTCGTAAAATTACAGAGTTAGAAAATTAGATTTGGCAACAGTCACGCAAAGCTCTCCGAAAATATGTTCTGCATGCACGTCATTTTGTGGACTTAAGTTATTTCCATTTCATTTATTCTACGAAGACTACTTTTCCGATTCAAGCATAGAGCTCTAATCTTTAACTTAAACAACTCAAATCTATCTACTTAATATTTTGAAGTGCCCATCTTTCATGATTTCCCTGCAAGCACAACTGCCATACAGATCCATTAATATCAGCAGATTATATTTATTAATAGCCTAATGAATAATGCTGTTTTAAATACCATATTCACCGCTTAGACAATTAAGTTTGCTATCAGAATCGCAATAATGATGACTCTTTAATATGCATTCCTAGTATGAAAATTAATTATTACTATTTCTTCGCTATGATAGTTTATTTCTAAAGCAGCTTTTGATTTCAGGTATAATGAGGGAACAGGTTTCTTGATGGACCCAATCAAAAACACCTCTTATGATGCAGATCCGGAGAACATCAGTCATCCAGCCTATGAGACCTTCCAATCGGATTTATTTGCTAGGAAATGGATTGCTTGCTGCAGAGCAGCTTTGGATTGCTGCAGCAGAATGATATCCGACCCCATGCTGAATGTAACTGGTAAGTAATTCTGCTGATGTGAATATAAATGCTTAGCACTGCATTTTCTTCGATTACCGTTGTCATGGAAACACTGAAGTCCCTCTCAAAAGAATGACCGAATCAGCAGTATCAGATTTCCGGTAATTTGTATACATTTCTTTCTTGAGATAGTATTGGAATTAACAAGAATGATGGTCAGAACGAAAAACAATAATTGACGTAAGAAGAAACTTTTTTTATATAGAAATAATTTGAAATTTTTAAAAAATATTAATATAGACAAATTCAAAAATATGAATCTGATTTGATTTGATTTGTCTATACAACCTATAGTTTCATTTTTGCAGTTCATAAGAAACTTCCCCTCAGCTGACAACTAAATTTGATCTTGAAATGCTGCAATGACAAAAACATATTTGATCATATCAAACAACAAAAGAAAGCTTTAATCAATAGGTATTTTAGTCGCAATAGTTTTAATAAATATACTTTTGTCTGTATTCGCTGTCTTTCTTTGTGAAAAGTGTACCTATGCATCTGTTAACTTTTAGAGTATTTATAAAATTACTCTATTTAAGCCTAATGAGTTAATAGGCATATTTGTATAATTTTCTTTCAGAGGTCCCGGAAAATTTAAATTATTTTCTGTATAAATTAATTGTTGCTGTTTCTTCACCATTTCGGCATACGAAAAGTTTCATAGGAACAATCTGCTTTCATATAATAAGACTAACTAACATTTTCCTTGTTAATTAAAATAATTTCGCTCTTGGAAGAAGGAGCTAGTATTATAGTATAAGGTATTTCTCCCGCCTTCTTCGCAAGCCTTCGCGGTGTAGTGGTCAACACGTTCTGGGCGTATTTAAGAGGTTCGTGGTTCGATTCCCGGAGTGGGCATTGCTCATTTTTCATCTCTCCTGTTTTGAAAAAGTACTTAATCTTTCTACAGTGGCACCCGAACTGAAAAAGGTGGTGGATGATGATTCTGCACCACCAGGAATTGGCGATGTTCCCCTAATCAGATCAGCCCTTTAAAAGGCGAAGTATATAAAGTATTTCTCCCGCCTTCTTCGCATGCCTTCGTGGTGTAGTGGTCAGAACACGAGGCGCGTATTCGAGAGGTCCGTAGTTCGAGTCCCGGCAAGGGCATTGCCCATTTTTCATCTCTTCTGCTTCCAAATAATCTAATGTCTCTACAATAGTACTTTTTTATATGCCAATATCTTTCTCAGAATGAATATTGCCCAATCTCAAACTTTAAATTGATTTGCACTTTTATAGGATATAGGATATCCATTATTTATTCACCTGATATAAAACAACAAATTATTTTTTGTTTCTTGGGTTTACTTTTATGAACTCTGGAGATTGTTATCATCTTATAGGCATCCTCTCACAAGTCTATATGTGAAAAAAACCTAATGCTGTGTTTTTTTTTCAAAACATTTTTTAACATTTATTCTGGAGACTTAAAAGGCTTAATTTATTGTACAACTGGAAAATCTTCGATTAGACGGAGAACTAAATGGCTAAATTTCTTACAAAGATCACATGCACATTGCTTATCCTATGCGGCTTTCATTTTCTAATCTGTATTCTGGGAATGCATATACAATTTTGACAAATATGGGTAAAAATTTTATGTTAACAAATTATATGCAGCCATTACAATTTCTGTTTCTCAGTACCTATTACAATTTCTACTCTAAAATGATGAGTTTCTACCAAGAATGCCGTGAGAGGTATTGGAATGACCTAGGTGTATATACTCCGAATGGATAAATTACTATGCACACCTTATTATCAGTTTGTTTATCCAATTTTCGCCCGAATAATAGAAACTGTACGCTTTGAAAATGATTCAGTGCAGTATTTCATTACAATGTTAGGATTTTCCTTTAGCATTTAATTAAATGCTTGTTGTAAAGTCTCCACACAGCACAGCGGTAAGTAAGAATCTTTAAATAAATTCACAAAATCTTTAAATTAATCTCACAAATTCTCAGCTTGATTCAGATTTCATGATTTGTGAAAACACATGAATTATACAAATTCATTGGCAAGACCAATTTTATGCCAAATGTAAACGATGGCCGAGTTACCGTATTGAAAGAAGACATTATTATTCAGAAAGAAGGCAAATTGGCAGAAAATGACCAACTAGTCTTCTAATACATCTTGAGCTATAAAGTCAAACATTAAACACTCCTTAAATTATAACACTTTTGCTGCCTTCCTCTACAACTCCAGTCTAGTTTAGAAGATTCGTTGCTTCGTGAGGCTCTCACTGCATAATCACTTTGTCATCAGCATAATGCGGTTGTAACTTTGATTCATCTGACCTGATGATACTTTTCCTGCCCTCTGCGGCCCTGTGGCAGAGAGTTTGCAAAGTGCAGCTTCAGAACTCTGTATCTTGCAGTCAGCAGCGGAAAACAACACTAATGTTGGCTTTTAAACAGTGCTTTCGCCCATGCTTGGATAAAACCGTCTTCGTTCATTAGCATTTGCAATAAAATACGCAATCATGTTTCGAAAAGATGCGATATTATTCTGAAATATTAAGTAACCGAGTTTTTGAACATCTTCTGATAATGTTCTGACGTGATTAACACAGATTTTGCTAAATTTTATATCTTTATGGTACGTTTTTGGTACCGAATGGCACAAAATTCAGATATCAAAATGGCTGTTTCATTTCGCTATCTGCCATTCAAAACTATAGTATTCTGAGCTAATCAAATACATAATTTTTGTACTAGCTTTTGATTAGACACTTCTTGCTAATTTAATGTCTTCATCAAACCCGGGAAATTAACTTCTCCTCTCGGTGCATAATGCAGGCAAACTAAAGTATGTGTTAGCATCAAATGCTTCTCTGTATATTACTGCCTAAACAACTGACAGTTGTTGAAATAGAATATCTAGCTTGAAGAAAGCGCTTGAAGTTTGATTCCAATCAAACTCACATAAAAATAGCTACTTTGACCCAAACAGCCATTTTGTTGTCTGCCATTCAAAAGTATAGTATTATGAACTAATCAAATGTATAATTTTTATGCTAGCTTTTGATTAGACACTTCTTGTTAATTCAATGTCCTCACCAAAGCTGCGAATTAACCTCTCTCTCTCAGTTGTCTGCAAAATGCAGACAAATTAAAGTATGTGTCAGCCTCAAATACTTCTCAGTATGTTACTGTACACTCTTTGTTGCCAATATAATTTAAACTCTCATTACTTATTATGAATGTTGTATCACTATAAGATAATTTATTGTTTTTATTTTCTTACTACGTTGTTGAAAGTCTCTTGTCTTGAAGTCTACGTTGTTGAAAGAATCTTTAACATGCTTAGTAAAGTAAAACGAAAAAGCGAGTGATAAAACATAATTAGTATATAGGAAACACAAAATAAAAAACAGAAGTTTACAAAACAAACGAAGAGAGACTTTAGAAGTCATATCTTTATGACGACACATTAAGAAAGCTGCAGTATAGTGACGAAAAAAACGAAACGTCATGTTATTTTAAAAAAGCAAAACACAAGCGTGCTATCTGCCTAAGAAAGGAATGTTTTCATGAAAGGTTTTTCAAAAGAAACTGCCTCGTATTCACGTTCACATGGCGAAAACCATCAAAAACAACCATGCAGCTAGCCTTTTCAGTGGGATCAAACCCAGACCAGACTCCCGCTATTGAGCAGTCTTAACCATTCAGTCGATAAGGCTGAAGAATGGTAAGAGAAATATATCTGCTAAGAATGATATTTTGATTTGCCTTATTAAGGAAGATATGACGTTGTTAGAGAACAAACACGATTTACTTAAATGTCAAAGGAAAGAAGAAAAAAAAAATGAAAAATGCTTTCAATGAAGAGCTAAAAATCAAATTCTGAATATAAGCTGTGCTTGCATCCAGTTATTATCAGTGATGTTAGCGGAATGATTAATTTAAATATTTTGATTAATTTAACTAGTGCGGTTTCTGTTACAAAAATATTGTTATAGTAGCTGACACTGGATAGTAAGAAAATAATTATATTTTTCTTTAAGAGAGTCAGAGTTTTTTAAGTATCTTATGCTGCTAATTAATAAATGCAGAAGGAAAAGTGGTTGGCCTCGTATGAGGAAAAACAGAATATTCTGATTTTTAGCATTCTCCTTCAGTGCTTCTCTAATCTACAGGTTTTTGATATTTTGTGAGCTTTTTTTTATGATTGATTAAACGAAATTACGTTGCATGTATATCACAAAAAAGGGTATTCACTTAGGGATGCGTTGAAAAATATTTTACTTTTATGTAAAGAAGGGTATTAAATTTAATTCCTTTCTTGAAATTTTATTTCTTTTCTTTTCATGGTAAACATAGAATAAATTATTATTTTTAAGCGATTGCGAAATACGAAACGAAGCAGTGCTCTAATATTACGTAAACATTTGTCTTGCACGTAGAGGTATAATTGCTGCATCATATCATACTTGAGAAAATTTCATATAATGGGTGTCCCAACAAAAGAGTCGAAATTAATATACCCAATAAAATCTTTATTTACAGAAAAGAAAACATATTTTCACATATTTATAAGAGGTAAATGTTCTGATGTAGAAATGAAAAATGATGTCTGTTCTATATCTTCCACGATTTGCTTTGCAGCATCGCAGTCTTTCACTGAAATTCGTAATCACTTTCTCCAATACCTGCTTATTGAAGTGCCTAATGGCACACTAAATTTCCTCATCAAGTTCTTCCGTTGTTGTTCTTTTTAGGATTCTATGTTCGGATTTTTTAGACTTACATAAAACTATCATTCATAATAACGACGTTTCCAACAGACTGGCTGGATCGAGATCGTGGTCATTTAGTGTATGCTGTTGAACCTGGGTCCTCAAATTTCTTTATCAATCCCGCGAACTGTTGTTTCATTAGGTGCACTTTCACGTCCAAATATTTCGTGAAACCTCCTAACAATCTGTGCAGAACGAGTTCCAGTCTTGTAACGAGTTTTCCTCATCAAAAAGTACCTTTGCGTAATGCTCCATGCTTAATAACCTACGACGAAGTTGCGAAATGAACTGACATTGATAAAATACTAGAGTTATCATTTCAGTTCAAACTCGATATTCATAAATCGGAGCAATTTTGTTTTGTTTTAAGCATGTAAAAGTATTTTCCGTTTTCTGGAAATAAAGTAACTTTGGGAGCATATTAAATCGCGATTTTTTACTGGGACAACCTACATATTGCGGATTTTTTTTTATGTATCTGTCCCATTGATTGATTGTAACTAAGCATTGAGAAAGGAATTTACTGCTATAGGCTGTCCGCTTTAGAAAGAAAGTCTTCTTGGAATACTTCAGGAGGTAAACTTGCTTGTATTTATGAGTAGTCTTACATAAGGGAAAAGCCAGGAAAATCCAATGAAGCCAACCCATTTGCTGTGAGTAGAATCCAGGTCAAATACCAGTGTTCAGCATTCCTTTTCACGCAACCATTGGTGGGCTTTTTTATTTTATAAAGTATTTTCTCTCTCCTTCAGCAGGCCTTCATGGTGTAACGGTAGCACACTAGGAGAGTATACGAAAGGTCCAGTTCGAATCTCGTTGAAGGCATTGCTCATTTTTCATATCTGCAGCTTAAAAACACTCTGATGATTTTACAGTGGCGACGAATTAAAACGAGGAGGGCAATAATTTGTCACCACCAGGATTTGGCGACTAACCCTTTTAAAAAGAGAAGTAGGTATATAAAATATTTTCGCCATCCTTCCAGCATGCCTTCGTGGTGTAACCGTAGCACACTCGAGTGTATTCGAGAGGTCCAGGTCCGAGTCCCGGAGGAGGCATTGTTCACATCTACTCTTATATTTTTTATATGAGGTTAATACACCCGACACGAAGGCTACCAGACCTGGGCCATTTTCAAGCCCTTACACGGTTAATTGCACCACCTCTTCTAGAGGCGAACCAATGAGGCATAACCCCTCGGCCAACCCAGGGGCATAAAATTCATACAGTCAAAGTTTTAAGCACACAAGTCAATACAGACCAGCAATGGCGGTACCCACAAACAGAACGAATTCAGGTCAAAGACTAGTCCCCAGTGTTGACCAGGGAAAGCCACACTCCAAGGACAATCTTCGATATTTTATAATGTACTGTCCCCACAACCAAGGGACACACAAAGACCAATACGGTTCCTGCCGCGTCTGAATATACCACCGCAGAATCGATGGTTTTAGTCACTGTGAAGACTGTTTATGTACCTCAGGAAACGATTTGCCTAAATACAGGCCTTAGCCAGAACGACTGAGGTTGCCCCTCAGTCGACCCCTGGGGAGATTTTGTATGGGGTCAAAATTTTATTCCCGCCCTGGGTAAACAAATAGCACATCCATTTTATTTTACGATTGATCGATATTCTTTATTGCGTTAAAAATTCGCAGGCCTTAACAATGAGAATGTACTGAACCCTCATGGGTACTTTGTCCTTGTAAGGGAAATACATTCTGCTTAGGAATTGGGAAGTTGTGAACAAATTTCGCCATTTTTCAGTTTTAGTTTTTGTTCATTTCATCAGTTTTTATCTCAAACATTGTGATTTGATTACCATCTCGATAACTGCTCGAGACTTTGGAGTTTTCTGAATTCCTTTCTAATTTGTCCCACCTTAATTTTTAAAGTTTCAAGCACATCAGCAAATATTAGGTAAGCCTTCACAAAAAATATTTGAAATTGTTACTGAGCATTTAGTGTCTGAGAAATACTAACATCCAGAATTTCTGCTACGTAAGTTGTTTATTCAGCTGACGTATGAACAAACTTAAATTACAAAATATACTAGAGGTGAAGATTATCAAAAGCAAGATCACTCAAAAATGCACAATGAAATTGATCAAGTTCGGATAATAGAAATCACATTAAAATCATAAGACGCCTCATTATATTAGGATGTTTCATTACCTTAAGATTAGAGATATATATTCCTTTCACAAACTACTTTTTTTCTACACAGAACCTCCTTTTTATAGAAATTTTGAGAAAAAAACAGAGGAATTTTTGAAGTTTCACTTCTTTTCGATTCGATTCGCTCTTGTTTCAAATCAAAAGTTAATTTTCCCCAAAGTTGTTAAATTTAACATGTTATTTTTTGCCCCTATAAATGACTGGGAATTATTGACAAATTTTTACAATTGGTTATTTCAATTTAAGAGCCACTTATAACGTGCACCTTTTATAAATTTTTGTAAGCAGCTACATAATAGTGCGCATAATGCATAACGATTCACAGAAGTAGACAGCTACAGTTAAGTATACCGAAAAATTTACTCAAATTTACAACGCGAAAGAAAAACAATTACGTAGAAACATTTAGCAACGAGAAATCCAAAACTTTATGTATATGCATAATTTAACGAAATCTAAATCAGATATTTGCTTTAATTTTATAATAAGACTAATAAATGCATATAGTTATAACATCATACTATGTTTTGCACAACTAACTGTAAATTTTGGCCATTTGATTTTTCGTCCAAATGAAAGCAAACTTCCAGTTTTGTTTAAGTGATGTAAAACCTTTTTAATTTACAAAAGATGTGTTATTTTGCAGAATTTCTATTCGTCAAATAGAAAATCATTTATCATTATTTTCCAGTTTTCAGATAGAAAATAATGATATTTGGAAAAACGCCAAAAATTTTTCTCGTTGTGGCTGTCGGTTAATGTTCCAAACAGGCAACTCTTCATTTTTAATTGGTTAAAATTCACGAGCTTCATCACTTGAAATAATTGGTAGTTTTATTTATTTCAGCATTAGCGGGTCCGATTTTTGGATGACTTGTTTTCCAAAGCCTCTTTTGACAGTTATCGCAAACGTCTTAAGCGTTACTAGAAAAAAGTGCTCTCCTGTGTATACATAAAGGAATTTCATCATACAAATGGGGGTGTTAATATAAAAGTCTTCTAAATTTTTAAACGTAATTTCCAATACTGGAAAATAAAGCAAACTGAACTTCTTATTTTCCTCTCTTTCCATGACCATTTAGGATACTTCGAATTAAATTGATGTTTAGTATACACAGGCGATCCATTTTTTTTTCTATTTACAATTAGATGAAACATTAGGAATTAGCCACATTATTTATCATTATCTGAAATGAATACACTACTGTAATGAACTGTAATGCCACCGCACCTTTTGTAGGCCAAGCTTCAGTCTGCATCAGATGCTTTTCTCACTAAATACTGGTTCCGGCATTGCAAATCAGCAGCAGTATTAAAACTTTCAGAATAATTCTATAAAGACACGTTTGGTTGCTTTTGGGATACGACTATACGTTTGATTGACCTGGCACATTATATGCGCATACATATTGGCTTTTCAATATTATCGACAATTTCAAACATCATTTGGTATATGGAAATAGACAAAATTTTATTGAATGGCTTTGAAACATTGAGAATATCTTACATGTATTAGGAAATTTCATATTCACTGCAATTTCGACAGGAGTTTTCCAATTGTTCTTGAAACTGAACATTAACTGAATATTTTAAATCGACCTTTCTGCGTCTGATGCCATCTAGATGACAAGCAAATATTTCATGCTAATAAATAATTAATTTCCATACATTTGCTCTGCGCACAGTTTGTGTTGCAAGTTGCAGTGATTCGTTTTATTTGCTATATCGGTACAAAAGACTGAGAAGTGGATTTATCACTATCTCAAAATACAAGTAAATCAGAAGGATCAGAATAACGAGATTGAAGCAATCAAGTAACAGTTTGTGGCTTTATCACTTTCTCAAAATACAGGTAAATCAGAAGGATCAGAATAACGAGATTGAAGCAATCAAGTAACAGTTTGTGGCTTATTGGTACACAATAAACTTAATAAGTAACATAGATACTGCCAGCGTAAATCAAAAATACGTGTAAAAGATACCGAATAAATGGAGAGATTGTTTACGGTTTATAAAAAGCATCTCATAAATTGAGAGATATATAAGTGTGTTAGCAATGGAGCAGCGGGTTATTAGCGGATCCTTTCTGTAAACTATTTTAAAGAATACGCTGGTACGCTCAATTTATCATCCAATCAGTTAAAATCAAGCTTATATGCAGTTAAATTCTGAGATGTTTCACTGTACAATAAGCAGGTAAGTGAGCGACAGTAGTCAGTTAGCCATTCTGTGGAACTGAGAATTTTTCTAATCATTGAATTAAAACACTCTATATTTAAGAAAGTTTGTCGCGCTGACCTCCCGAACTGCAAAGAAACGACTATCGAAATCGATCAATTCTTTAATTACTGCAATCGACCGGAACTTTTAAAGCTGCAGCTGGTCTCTTAAAATCTGTAACATTTGCGACTGAAATGGAACAGGTTCAACGAATTTCTGTCTTTTTTTAATGATTGGTACAGGATAACAACAGATTTAGTAGTGTGAAATTTTGCAATGCAAAAACAGTACCTTTCGCTCTCTCCCACTCACCACCTCGTCCATCTTTATAAGCATGTATGATTGTAAAATAAATATAGTAACGGCAAATGTACGCACACAGGTTATATTTAGTTATAATAAGAGGCAAAGAAGATATATAGGTAGTGAGTAGTTAATGTACAGTTATAATGTGCGAATTTTGTGTAGGACTGTAGGAAAATAAAGAGCTTTACGGGGAATTTCGTTTAAATGTCGAATCAAAACTATAGTATAAATTCAACATTTAAGAGAACAGATTCAACATTTAAGCGATTAGCATTACAAAGAATTGACAAGAATGAAACATTAGTGTAATAATGTACCATTTCTTACGCATTTCATTACTGTTTATCTAATTTTGATATGTAGAAATGCGTGCATCTCAATAATGCCCACTAAATTTTCCCATTACTTTGTTCTATTTTCACGGAAAGGCCCTACTTGCCCATTACACATTTATCCTGTTAGACGAAAATATGAACTAACATCTATGTTGTGATAAAGATTATAAACTACTTAATTTGTAGTTATATTTATCAGGGCGATGTAAATAAGTGAATGGCTTATGGTTTATGTGGTTACGGCGAAGCCTCTAGAGCTATCTGCCTAAGGAGAGAGATACCTTCGTGGACGGCTTTCTAAGGGAAACTGACTCGTATATACGTTACCACATGGGGAAAACTATGAAAACGCTCATAAAGCCACTCCGTTCGCGAGATTCGAACCACGAACCGAACTACCAATGTTTAGCGACTTTACCGTTCGGTCGCTTGGTGGGCCTTAAATAAGTGAAACGTCGTATATGTGTCTCTGAAACCATACAGATAAATGTATTTTACCCTTCGCTCAATTTTTGACAATTTCGCTAATTTTATAGCTTCATGCTTATAAAAAACGCAAGCTATCGAAAGAAAAATTATTTTTGCTGTATTTTGAAAATACATGAAGGCAGGCTCTTCCAAATTTCATTCTAGAGATAATTAGAAATTAATTTGACGGTAGTGAAGAATTTAAAGAAAAATTGTAAACGGTATTATTGATGTATGGCAACTGCAAGAAATTTAAAAATAATGCTTAATAGGTTAAGTTAACTTACGTTCTTCACACTTCAGTTTTTAATACAGTATCAAAATTTATCTTTATTCACATTATTTGTGTATATTATTGACAAAAATTAGCTGTTGCAGATTTTGTAGTATTCATTAAAATGCATCTGAAATTTTCGTTCCTCGATTGAAAGACTGAAACATTTTAATTCCTCTAGTTAAAATAATGGGTCCTTATATACTCTTTTGCAAAAAAATCGAAGAACCATGAAAGAAGCGGTTGTTTTTTGATGAAATTGAATATCTGTATAGCTCATACACAGATAATAAAATGATTAAAAAATCAAGGTCATAGCACCTGTTCACGGATCACAATCACGCATTGAGTATTCAAATTAGTTGTTGATCGAACCGCCCTGGCGGCAATGCATGCTTGAATTCGTCGAGGCAAGGAGTGGGAGAGGTTCCTAATGTCATCCTGCGACACATTCTGCCAGGCATTCATCAGTTGTCACTGCAGATCTGCGATATTTTGTGGTGCCCGAATCTGGCGGCCTACCGTGTCCCAGACATGCTCGGTTGGTGAAAGGTCTGGTGACCTTGCTGGCCAAGGAAAAGTATATCAACTGCACGGAGACAGTCCAGAGATATGCGAGCGATATGTGGTCTGCCATTATCTTGTTGGAAAATGGCCCCAAGATGACGTGCCATGAAGGGTAATGCAACCGGCCGAAGGATGATATCAACATATCGTTGAGCTGTTAAAGATGTACGGAGGATGACTAAAGATGACCTGCTGTCATAAAAAATAGCGCCCCACGCCATCACACCAGTGGTTATGGTTGCATGCTTTTGTAAAACAAAGGCTGATTGAGACCGCTGGCCCCGTCCTCTCCAGACACGAACACAGTGGTCATATGTTTCAAGAGTGAAGCAGGATTCATCACTGAACACTATACGATGCATGCTTGATGCCAGCGATGATGATCGGCTGCGACACCACTCCAGATGACTCCGCCGATGTTGTGGAGTCAAAGGCAAATGTCTTAAAGGCCTCTTGTCAGCGTAACCCCGCCTCAGACAAGCCCCGTGAGATGATGGACGGTACCACGAGAGGTATAGACGTGGCTGTAATGCGTTGAATAGTCGACAATAATACCGTTGGGACAGTTCGGGCCTGGTGAACAGTCATCCTATCTTCCCTCGCATTTGTGTTCCTTGGCCTTCCAGAGCCTTCATTTCGTCGGCAATTTCCTTGTAGCAACCATTGCTGCCAACATCTTTGCACAACGGTGTCTGTACGTTGCAGGTGGCGGCCTATTGCTCGTCATGACTACCCAGCTTCATGCAACGCTGCAGCACGACCACGTTCGAAGTCGTTTAGCTTTCTGTAAGGTCTTCGATATCGTCGTAATGACATATTTAGTTGCTTCTTTACGGAATTACAATGGCAGCAACAAAAAGAAATAAATTTTCCGTCTCTGTTAGAACTGCGCACTAGAAATGCGCTCTATGATAGCAATTCCTGTTCATTTCTCTTGAAACTTTGATCATTTGCATGTTCGATCAAGATGTGTTTGCATGCCAAATTTCGTCACGATCACAAACGTCCTTCTTGGTGCTTCGATTTGTTTGCAAATGAGTATATGTAAACCATCTGAAAAGATTTATTATCTGATTCAGATTCAGATGATTCTATTAACCCTCTTTTTTTATTTAAATTTTTTACTAGATCTTCAACTTTCACAGTATTTTTTAAACGATTATAAAACCTGACACAGACTGTTTTGTGGCATACTCTTTAGTACTGCATGCATGGTGTTATTTCTGTTTCTTTCAGTGCTGATATATCCCAGCTATCCTTTGATACGAAATCTAGGTCTAAACAAGTTATTCTAGAGATAAATGAAATCTATCTGAAATTATTTGGTCTCTAACTGAATCTATCTGAAAACTATCTGAAATTTAGATCTATCTAGATGTCAGATAGGTCAGATCAATTTCAGATAGTTCTGCCATGCTACAATAGCAATACGCAGCCAGGATTTATCTCGAAGCAAAACTTTCTTGAGAAATCTTTTTTTTTTTGAAAACGCGGTTCCTGTCATGGTTCTAAACAAATGGCTCTCAAGATGTCTGCATAGTAATGGTTCTTAATTATCAGCCTGTGGGTGCACAATGTTAATATCTATAATCTGCCAAAACATGTTTGTCAATCACTCGAGTGTACCGCCATGAAGTGTTTCTATCAATGAGATACTGAAACAAGGTTAAACATTTCATTACTATATACATATTGTAACATTTCACGTGCTGTGTTTCAATACAAAGTTTCCAAAATTAACTCAAAGTTCAATCACATCTTTGCCATATAATCATAGAAACAGAAGTCTGAAAAATTTCGTTCTTTATGATCGACTCATGAAGATCATGTTGTCAAACTGCAAATTCAGATATATTAATAAACATAACCCAAGGTTTACAGAACAACAGTGTATGGTTACCTCGTTTAATATCAAGAAGGAGAAGTGCAGGCAGTATCAAATCATTTTAATTAGTACCGGTTTTTATGTCGATATATTCCTGTCTATGATTTGCAATCGAGTCTGGTTTCAGGGTAGATATTTTTCAAGCAATCAAAATGCCGAAATAATCAATTTCTACTTTTCATTGAAAATAAAATTCTCTGTAATTTTAAAATTCTCTTTAACTTTCACATGTTATTGAATTTCCAAATTAATTAACTTTTATACTAGCAACTCGCTTTCCAGGGCAGTAATAAAAAATGCGAGGCCAAAAGTACGATTTAATTTTTTGGCTATTACTTTAGCACTTATATTAAGTAAACATTTGCCGATAACAAAGTAGTGAAATTCGAAAGTAATATTTCTAGGATACTTTACTTGAGGTGTCTTCTTTTAAAACTAAATCAAAGTAACTAACTTACAGATAATTTAGTTATTTACTTCTTTGCGTCACAGTTTGCAGAAAAGAAAAGTACTCTGCCTACGAATTCAAAAGATTTAATTAATTTGAAGCAAGTTTTCCATGAATATTTAAACTTCTAATTATTCCCTACGTCGTCTTTTGAAATGCATCTACCCAGCAGGCTAAGAAATGCATTTTCAATGAAGTACTTTTGAATCTGTTTTATACTAGATAGGAGTTATCTCAAATACTATGCTCAGCAAGTAAACTGAAAACTGAAAATGGAGATAAAAATTTTAAATAAGTAGAACTATTGCTGTGCAATATTCAGAATACTTTTTAAGAACAAATCACGTGCAAAATTAAAGAAATAAATCTAGATCACGATGGTTCTAAAAAAACTCTATCGAAGAAAAGAAAGAAGTCATATACCGACGTCTCTCTTCTTCTCGTAAAAAAAGTATTGCATGCTAGACTAAGTAAATATAAAATTATTGATGTGCTTTCAAAACTGTAATCTCATTCCATCCTGAAAAAAATTAGAAATATGTGTTTTAGAATCAAAGTTTTAACACTCATGTCTTGCAAAAGTTAATGACATTGTTGATAAAGACTCACTAAATTTCCTTTCGGTAGATATATAAATCATGCGATTTAATACTAGTTATAACTTTTACATAAAAGCGAGTAAACAATTTTAATTAAATATAAAATATAGTTGCAAAATATACTCCGGTGTTCAAAACTAAAGGAAAAATAAAAATCGTGCTAATTTAACTGAAAATAGTTATAATTTCAGTGAATGTAATTTTTATCATAATAATATAGTAATGAACAGAAAACTCGTTTGGCAAACATATGTTCATGCAGAATCTACGTAAATAAACCAAATACTAGCAAATTGTAAAAGAAACATGATTAGCGCCATGCACATACTTTGGTTAAATATACAAATAACGTGAAAAACATATTTTTTAGAGAAAGGCTATACATGATGAATATTTGTTAGACTCAGGGTAGTTCAAACACTTTTGGACATTTTCAAAGAGCTGATTTTTGATCGAAAGCATGATCATCCAAAGGTAATTTCAAAAATAAAAATAATCATTTGTAATTGTTAGCGCAAAGAAACTTTCATGCAGTAAGCAAACAGTTTTTTGGGGGGTTTGTTACAACAACTGGTACTTTAATGGCCTTTAAGTAGTCCCATCTGGTGATGCTGAACCTTTGCCTACCTCTGCGTAGTAACAGAATTTTTCTTGTACATATGAAACTCGGGGCATCTGTTTGTTTGACTCATCTTCAACACGTTGTAGAGACATTTAGGCTATTTCGAAGCAGGAGACATGAAAAATGAGCATTGCCCTCGAACCTCGTACTCGAACTCGAAACTCTGACCTCTTGAATACGTGCTGAGCGTTACACACCGAGAGCATGCTAAGAAGGCGGGAAAAATACCTTATATACCCCCTTTTAAAGGGCGACTGAGGATTAGGGGACCCAATCATCAAGTCCTGGTGGTAGAGAATGATCATCCGCCTCCTTTTTCAGTTCGGGCGTCACTATAGTCATTAGGCTATTTCGAGGCAGCAGATGTGAAAAATGAGCAGTGCCCTCGCCGAGACTCGAACCTCGGACTTCTCGATACGCGCCGAGTGTGCTGGCCATTACACCATGAAGACAGGCTAAGAAGGCGAGAGAAATACCTTATAAAGTAGTACCTGCTACTGTTACAGTGTCTTTTATGCACCCTCGTTGTATTTCAACTGTTCTAAACAGTATTTCAACTGTTTTCTGCTCAAGGTTCCAGAATCACAGTTAAAACTGAAGTTAATCTCATTTAAGAGTAATAATCGGATTTAGTCTTCTTGCCTTTACTAACGATATAACCTTAAAAGCGTTCCCCTGGATGATGCAGAAATAGGTAGATAAAAAAGTGGTCTCCTGGCCTAAAGATTATGCTCATGAAACCTGGAGTAAGCCATATATTTGCTTTTCGAGTACCAGTAGTTCTTGAGAATTCGCAAAATAACTGTCTAACGCTTGCGTAATTGTTTCTTCGTACCGGCTATAAAACAGTACATTGATAAGAATTACATGAATTCAGATACCATTTCTCTCAAAACATCTTGAACAGTAGAATGATTAATTCTTCCCGTAATTGCAAAGTGTTTTCTGATTCCCAAGATCCCATTTGAGGAACATTAAACTCTTTGAAGGCGTCCAACTGAGTTTCTGGTCTCAAGATTACCGACAATTCGTCACATCTAGCTGCCGTGTAAAAGACGACTTTCAGACATGACTGACAACATGTGATCACTTTCAGCCTTTGTATTTAAACATGTTGACTCGCGTTCCCTTTATTTGCTAGTCTTTGTGTAGATATACTACACGATATTGAAAATGCAATACCAAGAAAGAGTGGCTCAAGAATCATGAAAATTTCAGGGTAGACGCACGTCACCGAGTTATGCGAATGATGTGAAATGCGTAACTCTCCAGGGCACGTTGAAGAAGATATAAAGGAAAGAACCTGAAGAAAGTTTAATTTGCGTGCCGTTATTTCTGCTAGAGAAATCATCGCAGAAAATTTATTCTTGTCTCAGAGGACGCGTGTAATAGCAAAAAACGCCAAGCCGTCGTCAACAGAGGCAGTTCCAGCAGAAAGAAGATTTTATGAGGCGCATGATGATTAGACTGAGAAGGGCAAATTGGTCGATTCAGCAAATTTTAGCTAACACACACCTGGATGCGTCCACAGCGCACCGAGTGGGGCAACGATGGTTTGAACAAGGAAATGTGGCAAATTCCAGGGGTGCCGGTGCAGCGAGAGTGACATTAGTACGCGTGAAGCGGTGGAGCACCTGCAAGCCACTTATACCTCCATTCTGCAGTATGTTCAAGACATTTTGTATATTTCCGAATCGACCAGAAATATTTGGTGTGGATTGGTGGCTAGTGGCTTACACCCGTGGCGTCCGTTAAGAAGACTGCTATTGACACCAAATCATAGACGCCAACGTGTAGAATGCTGCCGGGGTGGAGATATATGGACGATGGAATGGCACAGGGTACTGCTCTCAAATGATAGTCGCCGCACACGACTGTGGCGTCTATGAGGAGACAGGTTCAATCGGGAAGTAACTGTGGAACGCCTCACACCGTAACAACGCGGCATCATGGCTTGGAACGCAATTGCATACGATTCCAGATCTCCTGTAGGTCGTATTCAGGGCACTGTGACAGTCCAACGATACGTGGATGACATGCTGAGGGCGGTGATACTCTCTTACCTTCAGGGAGTGCTTAATGCCCTTTATCAGCAGGATAACGCTCGACTACGCACTGGTCGCATCAGCCAACGTGTTCTGCAAGATGTAAAGATGCTTCTTTGGCCATCGCTCTCTCCTGATTTCTCCCCAATCGTACATATTTGGGATGTGATTGGACGCCATTTGCAGACCCTGCCACTGCCACGTTCAGAAGACAAACTGTGGTAAGTGACAGGGAATGAAATGCCGTTCCTCATGACACCATCCGCAGTTTCACTGACTTTGTATCCAGAAGTGTTGTTTCGTGTAGCTCTGTCGAAGTTGGTCCTTGAACCTCTGAGCCAACGCTGTTCTTGCTCTATATTATGTATACCATTTCAAAATAAGGATCACTTATTCTTCGTGGCTGTCTCTCTCTATTTGCCGACTTTTAACACGTTCTTGCCACACTTTTCATTGTCGCGTAGTGTACGCAGCATTAGGTTTTTGTGTTCGTTAGCATGAAGTCACTAATTATAATTGCACTCAATGAAGTTTTAATAAATCTTAGTACAGTTAGTATCTAGGATCTTAGACCATTGACTAATAGTAGTTGCTAAAGTATCATAATTTGAACAATTTATCTTCAAAGTTTGCTAAGTGAGCCTTTTCGGTTTCGAAGAATATGGAACAGAATATTCTAAATCAACATTTGAAGCAACATTCCTGAAAATGTTATCAAACTTCTTTCCATATGAATTTTTTTCCTCTTAGAATACTTTTACCTAAATAATTCTCGTAAAGGTGTATCTGTGTTTTCCGTTGTCAATTTCGCCATGCAATTTCGCCATTTTTATTATTAATATATTGTATGTTCCTCATATCCGAAATATCTTCTGGTCCATCTTCTTCATTTTCAGTCTTTAAATTTATTTCTCAACTATCATTTGTTTAAAAATTGCAAAAGTATCCTTTTCTTGATGCCATCATCTCTAATGTCTAAGATTAATAGTCAATGAAGAAATGTTGTGCTGGTATTGAAAACAAAAGCACTGATGCAAAACATTGGACATACAGTAATACATTTTTTGAATGGAATTGACCCCTAAATCTTCAGACATACTGCTAAAAATAGAATGAAGCAAAGTATACAGCATTAGCAAAAACGAATACAAATCATTTAAGAATTGAAAGAATGTTACGGCTTTAAAAGGAACTGACACTTAATATCAATTACAAATGGGTGAAAAATCACCCAGAATAGCACAATCGAGTTATTTTACAGCAGATACGATTGGTCATTTTCTAATAAGTAGTAATGTTCGTTTAGTAACTCTAAAACTAAGTAATTTTAGAAATTTTCTTAAATTATACTCAGTTTACAAATATGAATTACAGAAGCATAATACAGTTTACAAAAGGATTTTAAATGTGCAAGAAATGCAGTTAAATGATATAAAATTTTATCATAATTAAACAAATGTTAACTTACTAAGTGTTTTGCATATTTCATAAATTGCTCATCATGTCAACCTCTGCTGATCCGATGGATCCGAGTGATTTCTCCCATACGCGTACCAAACATATCACGATTGATCAGATCCGTAACATTGATAATACGGTTACGAAGATACTAGAGATTAGCGATGAATGCAAGCATAAAAACAGGTATCACTGACAATGTTATATAAGATCAATTCCGCACAATCTCTGATTGAAATATTCTTGAAAATAAACGCGATAAGAGTTTCTGGGAAATTAGTCAAACAATTGCATTTTTAAAATAAGTCCCCGTTGTTGTTGATATTTAACTGAGGCATCATCTAGCTTTATAATAAGTCCAAGCAAATCTTACCAGCAACATATAGGTAGCTATTGAACCAGCAAAGGTGACACATTTAATATTTCTGAAATATATAAAAAAATTAAGCCTGAGTTATAATTTCGTATAAGTTTCTATTTCCAATCTGGCTTGCTTTAATAATTATTTTAATTATTAACTGCCATTAATTTTTAATTTACATTAATTTTTATCAACCATTTCTTCCATTTCCATAATAGATTGGAATTCTCAGCTCTGAAGTCGCTTTTATCCCCGTTTCTGTTTTTGTACGCACGCAATTCAAATAAATAATAATAATTTTAAAATGTTTGCACATTTAAAATGTTCCAAGTATTCAGTTTATAGAGGGCAAAATTTTTCACATCTTTCATGATTTTGTTTTCTTGTAGATACGCTTCAATGTCCTCGGACCTGGGATGGATGGCAATGCTGGCCAGATACACCAGCAGGGCAGACTGCAGAAAGTCTTTGCGAAAGTCACATTTATTTCATGAGTGATCCTCCACCTTGTCCCAGTAAGCACTTTGCTGCCTATTTTACAGTAATAGTATTCTTGAACTTTCACTAGTATTTTTGATATAATTTAACATTCAACAACTAATGTGAAAATTGTATTCTCTTAAGGATGCATCGTACCCACGCAAGTACAAAAAGTTTCTGAATAGAATAAAAGATTTTATGAAAACAATTCTAGTTCTACGAATTTGGGATATTGAAAAATTAAATTTATTTTCTATACAATCCATAAGGCAAAAAATTCTAGTTAACGAAATATTCGTGACGCTTCGATGGAATAAATTTTATACTAGAAGTGCTTGTTTAGAATCAATATTTTTTAAAGAATTAAAGCTAGAAGTTATCTTTCTGAATAACTTTTAAATCATGCTGTTATTTAACATTCTACGTTCATAATTGTTTTTTAAATTACATAATAAAATAAACTGAGTACGGAATGTAAGCAAAGCTAAAATTACTTTTGCTAACAGTTTTAGAAAAAAGACGTCATCGAACTGGTTTTGAAAGCGCAAATCAAATTAATTTTAGGCTCTAAAATAATTTTACTTTATCAAAATTTTTCATTGTTGATCTCCTGATTATGCATTTAATTATTCTTCTGCTTACAATAAATAAAAATATTTCTTTAGTCAATATCTTAAAAATTTGAAAATTTTCACTGTTGTTTTCCCAATAACATAATTGATTTTCTTCTTTAAACTCAGAAAAAATATTAATTTGATTGATCAATAAAATGTCTTTGAAGTCTTCAGTCAATTGTAATTTTATTTTTGAAATTACAGATACCACTTCGAGAGCTTTTTATTTGTCTTTTTCTACCTGCTGGTTTATTTTTGTTTTTCTTTACTTTCGTTTAACAAAATGTGTAATGTGGTACCTACTTCTTCCATTTTCATTGAAATCCATGTCATTTATACATTGAATAATAAAATTCAACAGCATGCATCCCAAATTTATAGTGGTTTTATAAAGAGAAATTATGTATTACATTAAATAATATCATTCATAAATATTTCGCGTAACTATAAGAGAAATCTTAAAAAGCATTGGCCCGTTTATCAGATTTATTTGAATTAGTTAATAAACACTAGCATACTTAGCTTACTTAAGGTAAGATTGTCTAAGATAATTTTACTTTACCTATTTACTTTACCTACGTATCTCATGTTAGCAGCAGACTCTTCGTTTCGCAGATTCCTATTGTCTACAAAAATTGCTACACAAATAAAAAATACATAAAAGAGATTAATTTTAAAAAAGGCATCAAAACAATTATTCACAAAATCATGAAATCCCTAAAACCTTATTAACATAAATATTTAATATATTTCATTATGACTGAACCATTCGTGATAAAATTGGTTCTATATAGAAAAATACAGAAATCTTTGTAAATACAGTTTATTTGGAGATAGAATATTTATAAATTTGTCTTAGTAACGTAATCTGCAGATTTGCAATACTTCTATTTCAATTTATAAAACAGCTTTTCGTATTTATAAATATGTAGACGTTACATCATCGTGTCACTTAGAAAGCGTTGGTTTTCAAGAACATAATATTCACAATGAGTTCGCATTATGGATCTGCTTGATCTATGTCTGGAGAAAATTATAATGAAGAAGACTTTAGATTCAACAGATATTTTAAATTTTTTCATTGTTACAACGTAATCCTAGTAACTACATTCGTTTCGGCTTGTCGTATACCTAAAGTCATAACATTTAATGCACAAGATCCATCATACGAATTAGTCACATTCTCTAATGCACAAGTCGATACCAGTATGTCTTACAAGTGAATATTCTACAAAGCCTCTTCACTGGTTACCTTCAGTTCACCTTCCTACACTGGTATACAGTTGGTAAGGACGGTTGACAGTGGCAGCAATGGCAATTATCATAAGTGCGCAATAATACACAACAAGACGTATTGTGCATATCTAAACTTTGGATTACCAAAGTTCTTGGTCACGGGGTAGCGCTGATTAAAGATTTGATGTGTATTGACAGTTGTTGTTTAAAATAAAATTTAATGGCAAAGAATCAATTGCCAAATTTGCAACTTTTGTGTCTTTCCGATACCATTTAGATGATTTTACACGTGGTCGAATTATTAGCCAGATTTAAGAAGGCCTAAAAATTACAGATGTTGCTAGGAGTTCAACTTCAGCCACAAGGCTTTGGAAATCATATTAAACAAATCGAAGCACGACGCTTGCAAAAGACAGGTACATAGGGCTGTCGACGAAAAGGAACTGGCGCAGCATAGCTACTGAGGTAGCAAATCAGTTATTTGCTGCGAGTGACATACGAATCTTCCGAAAAAGTGTAACCAAATGTTTGCATCAAAGAGGGATATACGCCTGCCGTATTGTTGTGTGCATTCCATTGTCTAAACGTCACTGTTCCCTCTGTTTACAAAGATGTCATCAGCATCGCAATTAGAAGGATGACGACTGGGATTGCGTACTCTTCTCAGATGAAAGTAGACTCAGAGTCTCGTCTGATTATGGACGACAACTTATGTGGCATGAGAGTGGTACTGCGTATAGCCCTGTAAACATATAGGAAAAGGATCCCTATTCTATATGTAATGTCGCGGTATGGGTTGAGATCATGATCAAAGACCGTACGTCGCTAATGACGTTCTGCTGCCTCATTTTCGCATGTTCCGGTGGTTGCGGTGCTGTCGGTGATCAAGTTGTTTTCATGGACAACAACGCAACATGTCATAGAACAGCCGCTATCCTGGAGTGTCTAGAGAGTTATGATATTCAGCGCTCCGTATGGCCAGCACGTTCTCTAAAAATGAATCAACTGCTTGGGATGCTTTGGGGAGGAGTGATGCTGTTCGACAAAGCCCTCCAAAAAGCAAAGATATTCTCATCCGTGCACTGACAGAGGAAAGGGATAAATTATCTCAACAAATGCTGGATAATATTGTCTCAAAGCATGACGCGATATGTGAATTGCATTGCCCTCCATGATAGATATATCCCGTACTGACATCGTATGCCAGAATGCCCACGGACCATTACTGAATTTTTTCACTTTTACGTATGCAGCACAAAATGACCATTTTGCTCCTTGAACACTTTTCGAAGCCTTCTGAATTTCAGAGCACCATAAATTACCTTTATTACTGTGTCCTAGTATTCCGGCATCATTTTATTTTACTTGGCACCCAACCACACTTACATTTTTACGCTCTATTTTATAGCCGTTTGTGACCCGTCTTTAGTAATTGTCCACCAGTGTATAAAATATCAGCACGATTCGTTGTATAATTCACCCACTGGAGCCCAGTTTCTATACGCCTAAATTTCTTTTGATAAACCAAAATTTTAGCCAGTGTGCATAGGAGTCCTAAATAAGGGAAATCAGGCATTTTTCAGCATAAAAGTCTTTGATCTACTAACATATTAGTTAAGTTATAAGGTATTTCTCCCTCTTTCTTCGTATGTCTTCGTGGTGTAGTGGTCTGCAGGCTCGACGCGTAATCGAGAGGTCCGTGGTTCGATTCCCGGCGAAGGCGTTGCTCATTTCTCATGTCTCCTGCTCCAAAATACCTAATGTCTCTACAAAGTAAGATTTGGAAATCGATACTAACTTCTGAATCCATACGTCTTTTTTTCTTAAGAATAAATTCATGGATGTAAGTTGAGCCATTTAAGAAAGAATAGTCCTTACCCTCGATGAATTGCGATAAACGAACCAGGATTTGTTTGAAAACTGGTAAATTTCTCTCGATTTCCCTGCTGCTGCAATGTATGCATTGGTTCGATATCGGCGGCTTCAGTTATCTGTGATTTACAACAGGATGGGAAAGAGGAACTATCCTTTTATAAAACTAAAGCACGCCAAGAGATAACGGGTCGAGCATATTCAAATATTTAGGTTAACGGGTTAAAACATGTCCGGCATCGGTGACTTCTCTCATTTATGAAAAAATCACCTACACACCTTTTCTTACAGTGGTAATTAAATATCAGGAATGAATGTTGACACATGAAGCTTAGTGCTTGTTCTCAATTTATAAATCACACATCGCAATGGAGAACATTTTTACTCTCACATATTCTGCTCGAAAGCTATTATTATATCGGCAAGGAATCGTGGCCAGAGAGTGTCTGACGCTTCTCTCTTTGTCTTCGTGATCGCGCTTTCCATTTAAAATAGGGAACTTATTCACCCTGTTTAGGAGAAGCTATTGATAACCTCAAGCTAGGTATTGTCGTTGCTTACTTCTCCTTCATGATTTAGAAACCAAATGTGGATAGCTAAAATTAGCTACTTCCAATTTGGATTTTCATGGAGCTAACCGCAATGAAGTTAGCTTTGCCATCAATCATTTATCGTTTTTAGACAACAGCCCGCTATCTAAAAGATATCTTCTCAATAAGAGGAATTGTATTCAAGTGTGGAATTACTTTTTCCGATTTCAAAAATTTAACTGTTAGGAACAGTGAGAATGCCCAACCAGTTATCTCGATAATGTACCGGTGACGACAGAATCCACCAGATCCTGAAGCCCAAAGTTGTAGCGAAGGTAGCGATAGGTGAAATTCAGTTCTCAAATGTGCTCCTAGATAATGATTTCTTTGCTCTGCAGGAAACTATTATAGATTTTGCTATGCCAATTGATTAAGAAATAGCGGAGAAAGCAGAAAAACGTGCTCTTATTCTCAACCCAACACCTGAATTTTCGTGGAAACAGATTGTAGAATGATTATTTTTTATGCTAGAGACGTGTAAAATAAGATGTGTCATCCACGGGACTCAAACCTGGACCTCTCGAATATGCGCCGAGTGTGCTAACCGTTGCACCACGAAGGCATGCCGGAAGGAAGGAGAAAACAACTAATAAGATCAAAGATATTTTCGCACGATGCAAAATTCATGATAAAGATATCCTCACTAAAGCACTGATTCTCAACCTGTGGGGCATGCCTCCCCAGGAGGCCGCGAGCACATTCAAGGGGGGCTCGAGAATATCCAAGAAAAAATATTATTTAAAAAAATTGATTAGCTGAAAGGAAAGCACACATACATACAGGAAACAAAATACATTTCGACATATTTAATAATTAACTTATTAAAGTAAAATAACTTCTAAATCAAAACTTACTTAATCAAAACATACCAAATTAAAAACAAATTTAAGAATTATTAGTGATTTCCTTGGACCTGTCTTGCAGAGCAAAGTTTTTCTAAGGAAGGCTTAATATTGGAAATAGACACTCTCAGTTCTGTTTCTATAATTAGCTGAGATCTATATTTTGAATTCAAAGAAGCCACAGCAGAAAATCCAGTTTCACAAACGTAGGATGTTGAAAATGGTAATAGAATGCGAAATGCCCTTGTTTTAATGCAGAAAATAATCCTCTACTCCTGACCAAAATTCAAACAGTGATTTATTACAAAATTGTCTTTTGGTTTCGCCACTTGTCGTGAAGTCTATGAATTTTTCTTCCTCATCAATTGAAAGTCCTTCGGATGTCTAATGAAATGGATCCCTAACCCACTCGTAGCTTGTTATCAGTTTGTCGTCAGCAAGAAAATACTTTTTAAAATTCTTTGTCAGCATGGCTAATTGATTTTCAATGGTTACAAAAACAACTTTTACATGTTCTTCTTCAGATTTGTAAATTTTAGTACAATTATCTACATTTGAAAACATTGTTAGGTTTTTTGTGTTACATTTCTGCTCCACAATTCCAGTTTTCTACAAAAAGCATTAACTTTATCACTCGTATCCAACATACGTGTATTTGCTCCTTGGAGTTGAAGATTTAAGTTATACAATTTCTCGACTATGTCAACCAAGTAACTCAATTTCATCACAAATAAACCATCGCGAAAATTCTCGGCTTCCGATCTGTTTTCTTCTTCTAGGAAAATGGCGGTTTCCTCTCTTATTTCATAATAAAATAGTAACGCTGAATGTATTTCACCCACGTCTTTACAAAGTGCGGAAAAGATTCTTGATTTTAGGGGTCTTATTTTGATATAATTTACTACGGTTGCAAGCGTTGTTAGCACAATATTTAAACTAGGACTCATTTCGTTGGAAGCCAAAGCTTCTCTGTGGATCATGCAATGTGGCCAGATGCACTGAGGCGATTTTTGTTTTACAAGTGCTTGTATACTTCCGGACAGGAAGACAGGACTTCTTTGTCGGAATCTTCTGGACATTGAACGAGCACCATCGGTGCAAAGCAAAGTCAAAAGCAAATTTTCCATTCTATGTTTCCCTCGTTCATAAAATCATTTAAAATATCAAATCATGCGAGCGCTGTTGCTTTGAGTTCTACTGGTTTGCAGAAAAGTAGTTCTACTACTGACATATCACAAAATCGAACATAGGCAATGAAATTAATATCTTTATTGCTATCTGTTGCTTCATCAAGCTGTATTGAAAACAATTTGTCATGCAACTTCGTGAAATGCTGACACTGTACGTCTTCAGCTATATCACCAATTCGACGAGCAACAGTATCATTTGAAAGAGGTATGGACTGCAATTGTTTTAAAAAATTATCTCCAAACATAGTTTCTACAATCTAAATTGCTGCTGGCAAAATAAGCTCTTCACCAACGGTGTGAGGTTTTATACATCTGGCTATTTTATATGAAACTTTGTAGGATGTAACTAAAGCTTTTTTATTCACAGAATAAGTTTCTTTAAAAAATGATTTTTGCTTTTCATATGATTTTAATTTTAATTCAAAGAATTCTCTGCGTTTGTTAACTTACTCACTATGAAGCGTTTTCAAATGTCGTGTAAGCTTATTAGGTTTCATGTTGTCTGCGGCCAACATTTTCGAGCAAATGATACACAGGGGGCCTTTCTCTTCATTTACTTCAGTACTGGTAAGTCCCAAATTTAAGTATTCTTGAGAAAATTTTCTTGATTTTAATTTCGGAACCACAATCGTCTGTGTACTTGTTGTTGCTTGACTATCGTCTAATGCTCGCTTACCCCCGCTTAAAAAAATTATCCATGCGTCTGCATAAATCTGCTGCCGTGAATATTTAATATAGTGAATTACAATTAACACGAAAACATATATAACATAGATAGATTCGATAGCGATCGACTCGAATGAGAATTGAAACTTGTGTTATCGAACATTTTCCTTCTTCCTATGAGAAAACATTTGCTGTGCGCATGCTCGAGACGGCTTTCAGAAACCATAATGCTTATTTTTTCTCTTTTCTTTAGTCATGCTTCTGTTTTATTCCTGTTATTATTCCAAAAAAGTATTCCCAGTTTCTAGATTTAGCTCACCCCGTCTAGATTAACTTTCATTAACGAATTTTTGTACTTTCATATTCTTTTAACGTTATCTCCCTGTTTGGCTTTCATTTCAAGTATAATATTTAAATTTTACCGTTTTCCATTCGCTTCATCTGTTCACCGCCCTCTTGGCAAAGTGCCAGATATGGTTTCTAGTCAACGTTGGCTCGCGTTTACTCTTGTTTTGGCAGTTAGTTAAAAATGTAATTTAAAAACAGAAATCAAAATACTCAGTATACATTCTTGTTGTACACATTTTATTGCATGCGGGAGGGGGCGATGAAAATTATGATTGAAAACTGGGCGGCGAATAATGAAAGGTTGAGAAACACTGCGCTAAGGAGTATGCCAAAATCTTTTTTAATTCTTCCACTATGCGAGATAAGCTATGCTATCGACTTCCTCAACAAGCCAGAAATTCAGTTCTGTCTTACCAAAGTTAACAAGCAGTCTGTTATCAACGCATCACCGAAAGTCTCTTCTCAACCACAATCGAGGATGGCATAAAAAAGGAGCTATTGCAACTTAGCTTTTCTAGTGGCCAAGGTAAAACAGTTTACCCTAAAACATGATGCAAATTCTGAAAAACTTCCAAACCTCTTTTCAGAAGTAACGAAGACTGGCGAAAATAATAAAATATTTAATATCAGGAATGCAAGAAAATCTCTGCACTTATGCGTTAGATCTTAGAAAGAGCAAATTATCTGCTTTTTATGCCAACGATTTTGTCGAAAACAATTTGGATGTTTCACATTACCTCGAGTGTGCTCAAGGCCACTTTATAACGGTGCTTAGCTGAGAGAAGAAAAGGTCGGGTGACTCCGACTTGAAATTGAAAAGTCCTTGCGATGCATAAATTTACCCCTAGTTCTGGAAATGCTATGATGGAACGAAAAATACTAAATGAGCATTTCAAGAAATCTCAAGCATACGAGCGAATCCACCTTATATCCCTTTTCAGCATTCCCATTTGCTATCAAAGACTTGCTGTAATACAGAAGCTGCAATTTCTTTATGAAAAACATAGATATTGCAAATAAATTCGAAAGTGGCAAGTGTAAAATTTGAAAACTGAAACTTGAGTTAGAATTAATGTAAATCATTGAGATAAGAAATGAAATTTTCTCTTCAGCTGCAAGGTGATTCGTTTCCCTATACCATGTGATATACCTTACCCGGTCTACAGCTGCTGACGTCTTTTCCTTGCTAAGGCCAGAAGCCAGCTGAAGTACAGTGTCAGCTGAAGATGTACAGAGTGCTGATGAGATTTGAAGATGTACAGTGTCAGCTGCCTTGCCCGGCCTGCCGCTACTGACGTCTTTTCCTTGCTAAGGCCAGAAGCCAGAAGTTTGACG
>KK113034.1:747015-872964 GCA_000611955.2 Stegodyphus mimosarum | reverse complement strand
GCTACAAAGCCAACTCAGCTTCTAAGCTTCTCTTCTTTTCTGCTGAAGTGATGTACTAAGCTAAAGGATAAAGTGCCTGTCTTTACTTCTCAACTTTTCAGATTCTCCCTAGGAGTCTGCCTCAGGACTTCAACTCGTCACGTCTCACATGGTCAAAACTGCAACAAATGGAGAGCGTTGATTGCTAATTAGCTGATGCCAGTTAACATATGAGTATCCAAGTATTTTACAGGATATTTTTTATCCTAAAGAACAGAGACCTGATGTGATCACTCTCAAAATCAACGTCGTTATTTCTGTTCCGATTTGAATATAAGTGTTTCTCAATATTTTATATCTTTTTTTTTTTATTTTTTTTATAATATAAATTTTTTGATAATGAATTCCTTATTCATGTTACATATTAGGTACATGTAATTCATGTAAATTATGATATATTAAATTGTTAATTTATATCTATTTACGCTCAGTATCGTAATTCACAACATATGTTTCTAACTCCATATTTTACATGTGCTAATGGGCTGCATCCCGGTCTACTGAATAATGAATTACTTTTAGATAAGATTAAAAAATAACTGAATATAATTTTCGCAATGTGAAGAAAACCAATGAATTATATTTAACGCCAACCAAATATATGTAAAAGCAAGAGATCTGTAGAATTCGGCAAAAATGCCCTTTTGGCAACTCTGACGAAATTACCTGCAAATAATATTTCCAACGTAAATTGCAGCTAAATTGTCTGTGCAATATAAGAAAATAAATGCTTTTGCTTTGCAGCACCCTACGGACGTTTGCAATGATCATATCCTATCCTTAACTTCTCCCATGCATCACAAAACGTATTGCTCATTACATCAGAAGAACAATTTATTCCTGTGTATCATAAAAATATTCCCTAAGATCATTCAGCTCCTTCTCTTTACATTCATTCCGCTATAATTTGTATTGTAGGCATATGATTCAATCATTGTGATCGTTTCCGGAGGTCTAACAGAAAATTAAGTTACAGTTGTATTTGTCTGAATTCTCACTGCTTAAAGCATATGTCGGCTCAATTTCAGCATTTAGTATTTCCTTTTCCATCTAGTGAAGCTTTTCATCTATTTAAGACTTAGCTTAGTAAGTAAAATTGCATATCAATTAATTATAAATACCACTAAATAATGTCTAAAACTAAAATAACTTCTAAATAGTAAAAACTACATCAAAGTGTTTCAGGAGTCTCTCATAGCTTCTCAAAAACTGAGTAAATAATTGCAGACGTAAATAGAAGTACGCATTTCTCTCTTTTTTATTATTTAAAAACATATTTTTTGTTACGATTTCAAAACGTTCAGCCCCCACATATATATGCATTATAGATTACATACATGTTCAGTCCATATATGCAATACAAACACATACGCATTTCAAATAAGTTAGTATGTACTATCGTTTATTTGAAATCCACAGCAGTCTTTATTTATTCTAAAATTAATTCCTAGTTGGTTTAGTTAAGCGTAAAAATATATGTTTAATTCTTGTCCTACACTAAATTAGATTAGCTACTGAAAAGGTATTATATGATTAATAATGATGAAAGACCTGTATTTCCTGTGAAGTTTAATCTTTAAACTGCTGTTATATTTCTTTTTGTTGCTTCTGCAATCTGATATGTATTATTACCTTTTATAATTAAGCTTGCAAGGGTTTGAATGGATAAGACCACTCAACACTAGTGCTCAAATCCCGTCAAACGGTCTGGTTGAATGTAAATAAGACTGCTGAGTATTACGTCTGGCACTAAATCAGATTCTTATGAAAGTGAGGATTTTTTTGCTTGGAGAATCCTGGTAAAGTATTAACATCAAATAGTGTCTTTTTGTAGAACATCTCAAGGTTTTTGCTTAGGATTCAGGCTCAGAGACTTCGCCAGCCATGCGCGGCTTTCAAGCCTAATGCCTCCAGCATAATGCCGCAAAAAGATTCCGTTTCCACCAAAATAATCAAATTGTTTGTTATTATAAAGATGATGGTGGGCCTCAGACTTTCTTTAGATGATTACTTCTTAAAAGTCACATTTTGCTCTTAATCTCGATTCATCATTATAGGCTTTAGTCTTGATGGCTTCAGTCTTGATGCATCAGAGAATGGTGCTCTAGTTCAACAAAAAATGTGCTCATTTATGTAATCTGTTACGAAAAAAAGAAGTCATAATCTTTTTATTCAAGCTTAAATTAAATAGAAAGGCACAACGTACGCTACAAACGAAATCCGCTACAATGCATGTGACGTGAATAAAACATTTATTTATATAAGAACAGAAAGTACCAGCTAATAGGACATGAGGCTCGACATCTAGCGGCACTGCCGCATACCGTTTAGTTACTAGATTTGCATGAAATGTCGCATCTGATAGGTTTAAGTAAAACTTTTCCCGAAATGTAAATGAAATAATAAACTGTATTGCCCGATTAATCAATGAGGCATAAAGTAGGGCCTCTTGTATTTTTAATTCAGTTGGCATTCGCTTTGAGTTCGTGCATTTTGCTTACAAACTAAAATATGTTGCCCCAGTCACTGCCCTTTAGTTTTCAAGCTCAAAGATATTTTTATTAATGTTAAAATTCAAAATGCATTCGTCTTGTTTATTAAACTAGTTTGACTGCAATCGGCCACATCATAAGTATATATATATATATATATATATATGCATATCATTGTGATATATATATCCACTCTGTTACTCGGCTCAATGAGCTGAGTTTCTTTATTCTTATATGTTTGTTAATTGTGCATTTTTATTTTAAAAATTATTGAATTATGTTATCTTATCTTCCGGTTAAGGTTTTTATGCCTTTAGTTAACCTACACGTTATAGTTGTAGAATTATCAACAATTTAAAAGTTGTTTAAGTGCAGCTAAGCCTAATTTTTTTGGCCATATAGCAGCCATATTTGTTTACATTTGAAACATAGCATAATAGTGGATTTGTTGCCAATCTAGAGAAACTAAGCTTCGCAACAATTCATGCCTTCATTTATTATTGCGAATTAAATCATGCTTAATTAATTACAGAACTTATTCGGGGAAATAAGTGTTTAAAATTTACTCCGTAAATTGTAATATAGATATTTTAAATTTTTATATATTTTTGCCTTGTAGTGAAGGGAGAACTGAATTAATTGAAGGAAAAATACTGAATCGTCTGCGTAAAACTGTTTCTTTTGTTTGTTTGTTTGTTTAATTTCTTTTACACGTCGTTTTAAATTTATTATAGTATTTGAATAGAACATGTGGTAACGATTAGGTAATTTCTCAGATGATATACATCATTTTTGTGCATTCTGAGTTATAAAATGAATGAGATGTAAGTTAAGTGAACCTAGTGCCAAAGCGTTTCTATAGTACACAAATATAGTGAATTTTAAAGAGTGCATTTGTTCTATTGTGGTTTATGCGCTATCGACGAAGTAGATTTAATTCAATCTAATAAGTTTAAATGAAATGCAAAATGTGTATAAACATTCTCTACAAGGAAGTCATGTGGTGTATACATCAGATTTTTTTTTCTTTTTAAAATTAATACTACCACTGCATCTAGCATTTGAAAAATAATTTAATTTCAGCTGCTTAAGAATTCAGTTGAATCAATTGGCGGACAGACCAAGCATGTATTGCACACTCTAGCTCTCTAGACTCCAAAGGAAGGCTGAAAATTGGAGGAAAAACTCTTTTCTTTTCTTAAGCCATTAAATTATTCATATTATACGAAATTAAAGCTTGTTTTTGTTAAACTTTTATTTTCTTAGCAGCCCTACTTAAATTCTCTTGCACAGGTCAGGGTTAGCTTATTTAAGTTCTTCGAAGGAGGATGTATTTTATTTGTAGGTTCTTGCATTGAATGTATGTTAGATAAGTCATACGAATGATTACTTATGAATCCAGTTTTTAATTTCAGTATGTAACTTTGGTTTCTGGTGTATTAACACTCGTTTTGGAACGAAAATTTGTTGGCAGAAAATGCGCTTTTATTATTTTTTTTATGAATTATTTTGTTCAACATGTTTCGTATTACATTTTTTAAAACAACTTAATAAATTTTGCTCTGATTTTACAGTTTTAGATCGCAACGGATTGTACTTTGAGTATATTTAAGTAAGGTGCCTTATACACAGCCTGTAGGGGTTGGGCTAATGAAAACACAAACTGTTTTGTAGTTAATTGAAGTTTGATATTCAATAATTTTTGTCATTATCAGTTCACAAACAGATTGATGCATTTACTTACTTGGATACACCAACTCCCTGAAGAAAAATACTTTGTGATGAAAATTCTTCTTTTATTGCGCTTTTTTCCACTTATTGTTTACTGAATTGATTCAATTGATGACCATAAGTTTGTAAACAGATCATCATTAGCATTTCATAATCCGTCTAAATTTATTGTGCTTCCGTGACCCCTATATAGTTTATACGTAATCAAATGTCTTGAAAGGTACCGGAGATAAAATGCCGTTTTCGGCCTTGTCTTCGGTTTAATTTTATCTTAATTGTTTAAATTTACTTCTCCTCATACTGGTGACCAAAGTACACTCATATTGGTGACCAATGAAGACTGTGATTCTCAGTTTGTAAAGAGCGGTGATTAAGTAACTGCCATGACCGGTGCCGATGTATATCAATTTTATTCTATTTTCGTAGTCTAAATTTAACTAGATTATCCCCACTATTCGTCACCAATCTGTATGCCAGCAATGGATTTTTAGCTTGACCTTTTTCCTTTTTATGCTTCATTTACTATTTTAAAATAACTGATGTCTGTTAATTCAAATAAATTACTCACTCTGATATTTGCAGTTAAATTTTAAGCGATTAAAATAATTACACATGGCTGAAGCGGATAATTATATCTTTTCTTAGTTGCAAAATGAAACTGGTTTGACTAAATTATCTGCATGAAAAAAAAAGAAATATCTCTTAAAAATAAAAAGAGTTTTTTTCATACAACTAATATGTTTTCCGTAAAATTTGTTACGTTTCTAGTGATCATCAGTCACACTCATGTTTTTATTGAAACTGCTGGAAATTGCACTCAGTAGTACAATGGCAGAGGTGAAATTTATATTAAAAATGTAATTTCAAGACAAGTGTGAAGCATAATTTTTTGTTTTACTGTTTATTCGTTGAGTTTTTTATTAATAAAGAAAATGGAACTTTCAGAAAAGAAATTTTATTTTATAAGAATTTCATATATCTTGTTTTCTAAAAGAAAGAAGGAAAAATTACTCCCTTTAGCTCATCCTTCTCAGGAACTACTAGTTTAGTTTCCGGAAGATGTGATATTCCTAAAGAAGAGCAAATGTTCATTTCTCCATACGTTGATATCCTGAAGTAATTCTCCTATATTGCAAAAATGATATTTTTGTTTAAAACATTCGGTTTATAACGTACTCAGAAAAGGTTAATACATGTTCAGTTTAACGACTGGCTACATCTTAACATATTTTAATATTCTAGCACCAATAAATCATCTATAAAACGATAAGCCTCAAGCTTTTTCAGATAATTTTCTTTTCTTTGGCCGGTGGAACGGGTCAGCTTAGAAAGCATGATTATTTGTAATGGGATAGTGCAAATATCTAAATACTTTTTCAGAAATACTGGGCACTTTTAAGAGTGGTTACATAGGAACATTGTCAATATCAGGAGTAGGAAAAAGGACAAAACAAGCAGCAAACAAATCTCCAGGAACAAAAAAACTACTGCCCATTTTTGGGTACCTTTTTTTAGCCATGAGACCTGTGTTTGATTACCCTTGAAATCGACAGAGTTTTATTCAAAATGTATACTTCTCTAAAACTGCATTTTTGACTAATTTTAAACGGTGAAAATATATATAAAACTTATTACTTACGTAATTCACAAGAATTAAATTCATCTTAAATTACATCAGTTTGAGATAATATTAAAATGCGAAATAAAGAAAATAAGAATTCTTAAATAATAAATAAATTTGAATAATAATTTATTAACTATAACATATATTGCTATAGGTAAAGAATATTTAATTTAGCTGCTTATTAAAAAACGAAATTCTTTCATTGAAAGTTGAATAAAATATTTTATTCAACCTCTAATATCAATAACTTCTAATCTAATAATTCTCCTAACTGAGATTCTGTCAGAATTAGGACGTAAGCAATGAAGAAGCTTATTAGCTCGTAGAAATACAACATTTGTTTGCTGGTCTAAATTAAAAATGTTCTGCTGAAGTAACGGAGCATTACGTATCATAAAAGGAAAGGAAAAGTTATAGTGGTCCTAACTATAACATAGTTATTTATGGGCAGAGTTCGAGTACTATAGTGTACTATAGTTATATATATATGGCAGATTTTATTTAACATACTAAACACCTATACCTCTTCTGCGAGTTCTCAGATATTTTTCCCTATTTTTATGGGCCAAGAAATTGTTATAGTTTGAAGAGATCAACTGAGCATTTGGAGTGATTAACTAAGATTTAACTTGAGCATCTGTATATCAGACTTTGATGAGGGACGAGTAATTATTCTTTTCTTGGGAATTCAGAAATGGGTTTGTTTATAGATACTATTCCTTACGTCTGTCCATAAGAAATTGTTACTTTCAAACTCTAGAAATTCTGATTTTAATTCTTTGAAAATTTATGAAATTGATAAAGTCCTTGTTTTTAATAAATTATTTAATTATTTTTTACTCCGAGGTAGTTTTATATATTAGTAGCAATATATGCATGTGATTCTAACGATAAAAGCTTGCTGCTTTGCTTGGCTGTACTTATTTGCTGAGTGTAAATTCCTGTGACTGACAATATCCTGACGCAGCTTGGACTTGCTCTCAGAGGGCGAAAGTTGATCTCAGTTTTTCTCTCGGGTGTGAATCCTAGAGTACCGAAAGACCACTGCGTATCGAGAGACATACGAACGTATAAGTGTTAACAATGTAAAAATGGAAGGAAATACTTTCTATAGTGAGCTTGAAACCTCAAAATAGTCTTACGTAGAGCGAATAGGTGCATAACAGGTAGGAAAGATTTTCTAAAAACATAACGGATACCTTTAATCTTTAGTGAAGTTATCCTTCACATACTTATTCACAGGTTTAATTTGCTAATAGAAAAATGGCTTTCTATGGCAGCTCTGGAAGGCAAAGCAGTGCTGGATAGACTAAAACACATTGTCGAGAAAAAAGATAATTTTGCCCAAACAGTGTCGAAGCCGGATGGACGAGAGGAAACACAAAAACCTCCGTCTGCGTCTAAGTAAAAAAAGAAGAGGAGCATGTATTAATGGTACACTTATTAGATAAAAAACAATTTGGGAGGACGTTAAAAGGAAACTGGTATACATTATGTCAGCTTTTGCACTCTCAAAATAGACTTCAGAAAAGTATAAAAGTCAGTAAAGGTGGCGACCTTATTGAAGTAGCGAAGCAAGCGGAAAAGAATAACATGATCATTCTTAAGTTGGCAATCAAGGGTAACAAGTCCTTAAAAGAAACGATGAAAATTGAGATGCTCAACTAAAATAAATCCAAAAGTAGTGCTTTACAATGTAAAGGAAAACATTAATAAAGAAAATTTTGTAGAGGTCATTGGTACACCATACAAGGTTACTGTGAAAAGATAAAGTCATTAATTAGGTTCCTTTTGGAGAAGGAGCACATATGCCCCTAGGGTTCATATACCGGAATGTTTTTTTTGTCATCATTCTGTACATTCTTAAATGTACTGATTACGTTCAGAGAAGGTCTTCTTACGGAGGTGGAAACCACAAAAACTACATTATAATTATTTTCTAAAAGACAACGCAAATTAATTTAATCTAATATCAATTTAGTAATGACTGATTATTCTAAATGTGCTCTAACCTAAGATTTAAGAATAAGTATAGCTGAACCTTTCTTTGTCAGTTGATTATTATATTGGTTCAGCTCTTGTTTATTAATTTATAGAACTCTAAGAAGAATAGATGTTGTTTATTTCTTTGTTTTTGTCTTAAACTTTCGGTGAATAAGCTTTGGGTGCAGGGTAGAGTTCCTGTATAAGGCAAACATCCTCGTTGCCTCTCTTAGCTGCAGCTGGCAGTTCGAAGCAGGTTGCTCTCAAGATAGGGAACGGAAAATCCGGCTACCGGCTGCTGGATCTCCCTGCAGGGATAAGAATGTTCTTGGCAGAGCAAACAGAAAAATGGCTCTTGACAGATCTCCAAAGCACAAGAGAGAAGATTTCTCCTTTTCCATTAAAAACTAACTCTCTCTCTCCTCTGGCTCTGCTTTCACTGCTGTTGTTCAGTATCTCCTGGGTGTGTCGGTACGACTTCTGTATTCTCATTTACCAGAAAATTTTTCAGATCGTCTCTCGATTGGCGACAGCATCTTCATTCTTAGTTGATAATGTTGACAAGCCTCAGAAAATTTTCGTAAGAATTCTTCGGTTTTCGCTTGATACTCAATCCGGAGTGGTTGGTGAAGCGTATTCGGACAGTGTACACTATGTAGTAACTTGTTGAATCTTAGCTTTATGAATCCCAAGTGCCTTCCAGTGGAAGCTACTGGTATGTTCTCCTGTTTTCCATGATTCATCAACTTGTTACCATCTATTCCTCTGTAGTACAGGAACTGTTAATCTGAACTTGTTCTCAAGGTCATAATGTATGTGTTCATTATTCACCTTCGTTGTGTCTGAAATAAAGTCAAATTAAACGTTAGATATACTTCGTTTAACCTTGTGGTCTCTATATACGTATACTGCAACGCAGCAGTTTGTTATTTAGTTTTATGAAAGTACAAAATTTGTTTTAGCTGTTAAGCAGGATCGTACTGGATCGGATTATGGGAAAACGCGATTGCTGTCCGCCTCAGAGAAGAGATGACTTCATAAAAAGCTAGTTTCTTCACAATTTTGAAGGAAATCGTCTCGTATTCATGTTTTTGATTAAATTATTCAAAACGTAATTTCATTCAGTCATCATGTAATAGTGATATAAAATCAGCGATTTAGAACAACATATACCATTTTCAATACTATTTTGTCATTTGCATTTCATTTGTGTACTTATGTAAAGACATTTTAAGACCATATATTGTACAATTCCGCTTAAAAGCTATGATGTAAATTTTGCACAATTTTTTATAAAAACATAATTTAACATTTTTTTGTGTTCTTTTATTCTTTTTCTCCTTTTCCAGTAATTATATTTCTAATGTGTGGCACTGATTCTTTACCAAAACTGCATTATTGGAAATGGTCTATCGCGTGTGATAAAAATTTCTGTTGATAATTGTTTTACCATATTTTCTTTAAATAACATTTGTAAAGATTTATATTAAGTGTACTCAAAAAATTAACAATAAGTCAAAACACGGAGTAAAACGGAAACTATTCGATAAGTATGCGTGAAATTAACCCAAGAGGTTGGTGTGGTTATTATTACATCACATAGCAAACAATAAAGCAGAGATCTCTTGTTGTGGCAGTAGTGCACATTCTTATAGTAATGCATGTCGGAGCTGGTGAAGGGTGCCTGGCGATACATTGCGACTTACTATACATTGTACCAACATGTCCCACACATACTATATGGGATTGAGGTCCGGTGATCTAACAGGTTACAGCAGATGTGGAATTGTTTCACTCTCCACCATTCGAGCTCTATGCGTGCGGGCGTTGTCTTCCATAAATACACGTCAGTACCCATTGCTGTGATAAAAGTACTTACAACAGCGTGTAAAATTCGGTTGCGATATCGGACGGCTGTGACAGAACTACCAGGGACCATGTAGAGGTCACTGCGGCCGTTCGTTGCTATTCCAGCCCATACAAGTAAGCCTCCACCGCTGAAACAGTCTCTTTCGACGATGTTTGACGCCTAATTGAGAGTCTCTGGCTCTCGCCATATCATTTGCTTTCAAGAATCGTTCTGGATGTTAAATCGAAATTGATCCGTAAAGAGTTTGTGGCCCCACTGCTAAGATGTCCAGATGGGATGTTGACGGGTCCTGTTCGACCATATTGTGACGTACAAGGAGGACAAAGGAACACAAACCACAGATCCTCAGGAGTACAGTTTACACGGAACTATAACTGTTTGCGAACTGATCCATAGACTCTGCATGCTCTTTTTTAAGGTGTGTTGGTGTGACTTCGGGATTCAGTTTCATAATAATTTTGGTTGCCTAATGCCCTCTACCTTATATGTGACCGTGCGGTTCAATTTGCCTCTTTAAGTTCGTTCCTTTTCTTTTATCGATTGTTGCTTGTACAAAACGTAGCTAACCGTGCCATCACTATCACCTAGTAAAAGCCTTGGTATTTTGCACTTCAACCTTTGATGAAAACAGAAAAATATGATGGATAAACATTTTATAAAGCCTTTGTTTGAGCACAAACGCCAACATTTCATTCGCTAATAATAAAATAAACAATTAATTTAAAAAGATTGAGTTTAGCATAAAAATAAATATTTCGTCAAAATGTTATTCGCATTTCATTCATTTTCGTAATTAGACCGTTTCCTTTTTCTGTTAGTTATTATTTATCAATTTGCTTAGCTCTGTAAGGTGCCCACTGGGTGGAGTTGACTAACTAACAAATTTAACCATTGCGTTATGTTTGCTTTAAAATATGTTGACACTGCATTGATTCAAATTGTTAGGTGCCCACTGGGTGGTGTTGACTAACTAATAAATTTAACCATTGCGTTGTGTCATTGAAAAAATGTGAGTGCATACAACCCAATGACCCTTGGTGCTAGTGAATTAATGTAGTGTTAACACATTTTAAAGGAAACATATAAATCAGTAATACTAGAAAACTTTAGAGTTTATTATAGTTTTTTCCTTAAACATATCCAAATTAATGCAAAAATCAATTTTTTTAGAACTAAATCCTTCACTCCTCCGGAGGTATGAAAATAACCTAGATAACTGTACCAATTTTTTTTTCTTTTCACAGTGAAACATGCACATGTGTTTTCAAGAAATTTCTATTATGTTCAAAATAAACCACATAAAACTTTTTAACAATTAACTATTTCTTTGCATTGGAAATAATAAGCACTATTTCAAACATTAATATTGGGTTGCAACAAAATTCTGCAATTTTAAAATACAACTTAAAAATTCAAAAACTATTAATTAAGCATAACTATTTCTTTGAGTTAAAAATATAGAAAATTTCTAACAACTATTTCCTTTAACAGTTTTAAGTTTCTTACACCTTATTAATCCAAGAAAATACAAAATTTCTATAAATTCAGAACAGAGTTAAATATTTATCGTATTGCACAAAAAAAAAAATTAAATAAAAGGGAAACTACTATCCTGTTCAGCTAACTGAGTTATACCAAAACCACCCTTTTAAGAAAATTTAGAGTATTAAAACTGGAGCTATTTTAAGACAGTTAACAATTTTACTTTAATCTCTGCAAAGTCAATAAGATCGTCAAAAAATACGAAAATTTAAATTCCTCAACATCTCAAATCCTTTAAAGCAAATACTTCAAATTAAACCCTAATTACATTTTGAAAATAATTGAATCCTTGCTATTTTAGGAGATAGTTAAAACCTGTAATTCTATCTGAACTCTAGCAAGAACTTTGTAGGAAAGAAAATGATGTAGAAGATGTATTCAGCATAATTGCGCGATATGTAGAAGGAAAAACTTTGGTGACATGCCTGGAAGAATCGATGGTCAAGCCCATCGGTGAACAGCAGGATGGACAGCATCGTCATAGCAACATCTAGAACTTCATCCGGCAGGCCCAAGTAGATGAAGGAATAATCAAATGTAGAAGAATATTTTTAACAGCCATCTTTTAAGATTAGAGTTCCAGGAATTCAGCAGCCCAAGTAGATGAAGGAATAATCAAATTTAGTAGAATCTTTTCCGCAGCCATCATTCAGTAGGAATAATCAAATGTAGAAGAATATTTTCCGCAGCCAAATTATAGAGATTTCAAGTTATTGTTTAAGTTTCCTTTTCTTTCAATAGCCGAAACTAATTGAACGGTAACTCAAAAGCCTTAGGAGAGGCAAACTGCCCTTTAAAGGAAGTACGTTCTGCTGAAAATTAATAACGGAAGAAGGGCCGAAGCCAGAGCTACATAATGTAGCATTTTTAAACAAGAATAGTGGGAGCGAATGCCCCGCTTCCTAAAAGAATAACATTCCTTAAAAGAGCCCAAAACTCGTGCTCAGAGCACGCATGGAAGTAACAGAGTCACGTCAGCCGAAGAAAAAGGGAGAACGACACCTGCAGCGGCTTTTGTCAAGTCAGAAAACCACAAATCGCCAAGTCCCGCCAAATCCGGTGAAAAAATCCAGAACTTCACACCCGGAACAATTCCCTGAAAAAAATCTTTCAAATTCCACTGTTGAACTAAAACACGAATTCAAATCTCGCCAAGCACGCCAAAGGAAAATGCGAAGTATCCTACGCAAGTGTGAGAAAAACTTACTAACCCGACTCCGATCTGAAATTCTGAAGCAAAGGCTTAGAATCCAACTACAAGTGCGACCTTTCTTTCAATCCTTTCCCCCCAAGACCTTTTCCCCGCGAAGTGCAAAAGTTTTGTTAAATAATTAACTGTAACTTAAAAACTGTTCAAGCTAGAAACTTGAAAGTGATCTTAAATTAAAAGGCTAATTTTCCTGCATCCAGTGACATAAATTAATAAAGGATCAACTTAAGTTAAGTAATATTAAATCAAGTTTATTACGTAGAAAAGCACCCAATTCGATTGTGTGTTTCAACTCGTTAACGAGTAACAAGTAGAAGAAACGTACAAAATATAAAGTACCAAAAACTCCTAATTAAAATTAAACTAAAGCAAATATAAATACAGCATATTAAATAGAATAACGTTGTGTAGCATAGATTTAGAATAATAATAAAAATTAAATCCTTAAGTCAAACTTAAATAATTAAGTGAATTTGCTACACAACAGCTCTTTTTCTTACTGCTTATCATAGAATCTTCAGTCTCTTCTATTAAATTACGAAGATTTTATTCCAGTGTATATGATTTAACTTCGGAGCAAGATATTAACTGTTATTTTCTTTTCAAGTAAACGTACTTGATCTTTTATTATGTATATATATTCTCATGTTCTGCAAGGGAAGTTATTTGTACGTCATCAGTAAATAAATGATTCTTTCTTATGTTCTTTGAAGGATACGTCTCGAAGCAATGTTTACCAAGTGGCACTTGGTATGTCAACGAATTGAATAGTGAATGGAGTAACTATAGTGGATGCGGAAGAATTCAGGTTTGTATATCCGTTTTGTTGCATTATATTTCATAATAATCATACTAATATTCAAGTTGTGCTGAGGAAAACAAGAAATTTTGTAGCTGAAAATTTCTCAATTTTAAGATTTGCTTTTCCGGATAGGTAATATATTTGAGTAATAATTTCGATTTAGTCACGCGAAACGTACTCAGATTTATTAATAATTGAGAAGTAGTTGCAAAATAAGACAATTTCAATAAAAGATTGTTTTTATAGTTTCTTATAGAAGCATTCATTGTTTTAAAATCAACTGCTTGTAAATTCCGAATAGTGCTTAAGCCTGTAAATGTCCGATAGTTAAAAAGAAATATTGAACTCACGTAATATAATATATGATTTAAAATCATTTTCTGCTGCAGTTAAATTATGACTTGCCTGCTGGTTATGAGTCCTCTTTTCATTTGCAAATATCGCATTTGTGAACAGATGTCTCAGTGGACAATGTGAAAATTAATTGAACATATAAATATATCCACACTTTTTCATGACAATGACTGTATTATTTAAAATTTTCCATTTTAAATCTGATGTAAAAATGTGAGCTTATATATACTGTATCTCTTCACAAAATACAGTATTTCTGTTATATCGATATCACAGTTAAGATGATTTCAAAAAATATACTTATTCAAAAAATAATTCTATAGCCAATCTGGTTTATAAATCGAAGAGAAAATATACATAAATCCATGGAACAGATTTTAAGTATATATAGTTTATTTATGCAATGGATTTCGTTCTTTGTTCTATTTCTTTTTTTTTCTTATTACCGAACTGAGCGTAATTTTTTAATATGTTTTGAATTTAATTTAAAATTTTTCTATGTGTGTCTGTACATATATATTAATCTAAATTTATTACATGTCTAAGTAGTGTTTGTAAAATTATTGCAGTATATTAATTTCATATAAAAAAGACAATAGGACAAAATTTAAAAACTTAATTACTGCCAAATGACCTAAAATATAATAATTATTCCGAGCGGTGAGAGGAAATACTTTTCATTTGGTGGTCAAGCATCTGAAATTGCCTAACAAGTTTAGCTTTGACCACGGTTCCATTTTCTATATAACGCACTTTTTCTTTTTAAAAAAAAGAGGGGAGAAAGGAAAAGAAAAATAAATTGAAAGAGGTGCTATTAATTTAACTACAAAACATAAAATTGCTTTAGGTAAATGTACTGTTGTCATCAGTTAATTAGAAAATAATTTTAACAAAATTTTCGTCTTTGTTTAATGACAAAAAGATTATCGATAGAATATTTGCGTTTAAGCTGATTCCTCAACAAACAGCAATAGATCATCAACCAGCAATAGATAATTACCGAACATGATAAACATGAAAGCCATGTAAATCAGACATCACAGTTCGAAAAAATAGAGAATGTGCAAAAGTATTAAAGAAACTGATCACAAAGAAAACGGATTGAAAGAGTTGGATACTGCTCACCTTCCATCCCATGACCATCTTGCGTTCTTTTTAGGGTTTTATTCCGGTTCAAAAAACTAATACCTGTCAATAATCTTATTGTTATTCAAAAATTTGAATGGTTATTAAAACTGATGAAGATATACCAGTCATGGAAGTCGACTACATTACACGCAAGGTTTTAAAGAACCTCCTACCTTTAAAAATAGGAACCCACAAAATATTTAAAGTGACTGATCACAAAGGAAACGGAATTAGCCCGAAAACGTGCAGAACTATTCTGCTGAATTGGCGATTCAAATTAAGATATGTCAACAAGTCACATCACGACTATGAAACACTATAACATACTAAATACTTTATTTAGTGTAGCCTGACCTAACTCCAATCCTTTCTACATGAAATGCATTACCTGGAATTACAGAGTAATCTAAATTATTATATGACTAATGAAAATTTAATGACATATTTGTAAGTCAAATTCGAGATTTAACATTAGTTGTACGACCAAAAGAGAGCGCAAATGCTAGCCTTCTTGAAGCATTTGTGACCTCTTCCTCTCATCGCTGCATACATTTAGTAAAACTTCCTTTTATAGCAATTATTTCAAAATGAAGCGTAATAATTTATGCAAACCTTTTATGTGGCTTAACTCCCTCCCCCCTCCTAGCAAAATACTTGAAATATTTATTTTAAAACTTTCAAAAAGTTTATGTGAGTGATAAAAATAACCAAACTAATAATTCAAGCATATTTTACTTTGAATAAACATATTGTTACGAAAAATTCGGCGGTTGCGCCTGTATGTAAGCTTTCCGGCATAGCACTAGGGTTGCCATAAAATAGTGTATGGTAGGGTTGCCAGATTGGCGACTTTATCGCCCATTTGGCGACCAAATTGGCGATATCCCATGGTCCAATCGGGAAGCTTCTAGAATAACTTCCTGTCGAGATATTTCTCGAAACGTGTCGAACTTAAAGAAAAGCTATATAAACCCTTGCGTGTCCGAGAGCGAGGAGTTAGTTAGTTGCAGAGTTGCGAAGAGATTGTGAAGTAGTGTGAGCGTTGTGCTTACTGTGAGTGCTAAGCTACGCGAGAGTTCTGTGAACGGAAAGCAATCGAGTAGTGCTTTGCCGTGAAGCTATCTTTACAGTATAGCTTGACAGTGGATTGGTGATTGTTCCACGGTGTTTTATTAGAAGTTTAGAGTTGCCGTGAAGCTACCTGTACAGTTACAGCCTGAAGCTGTGTTGCTGATTGTTTCAGCGTATTGATTGTAGATTTTAGACGATTTTAAAGATAATTTTGGAACTGTGCTGTAAATAGTGATTCCTGTAAATAAATTGTGCTTTTTATTGTTCTGCATCGTGTTTTCATCGGATACTCTCAAATCTACGAACCCGTGAAAACGCAACAATATCTTTACTAATATAAAATTCTATAGTACAGGGAGTTCTATAAGCCCCAATCAATGTTATGGAAAAAGCATACTTATTGATAGAAATAATAATTCTGAAGTTATCATGCAGTTTTATTATGTTCTTGTATTTCTGCAAAGGCTCTTATTTCTTATAAGTTGACCTAAAAATCTTTTCTAGAATAGAATCTGTAATTTATTTATTGTATTTTAATTCCAAAATGTTTTTCGCAGTTCCTGAAACCTTTCAGACTTCAATAAATCTTAGGAAAAAAATAAAAATTTCACTTTTCTTTCAAAGTGGAGCGCACATTCTTCGTATTTCAGGATTCTGTATTTCAGGATTCCAGATGCCTGGATGAAGTATTGCAGGGACAGGATTTTCCTTGTTTATGTCGGACACTTCGAAAAGGCGAGGTGAGATAGCCCTTCAACATCTGCGGCAAGCTGCTGGAGTGTTTCCGTTGGCTTCTGTTGACAGGATTTTAATGAAGCCTGTTGTAATCTTTTAAACACTTTTCCCCAAAGAGCGCAGGACAGAACTTCTAAATCTCGCCTTTTGTTTTCGGGAAGAGTCTGAAGGATATCCACAGCGGCGAGATGACAAGCCTGAGCTTTGGGATCCCATCCATTTGCTTCTGCCACTATAAAAAACTGTGTCTTATATACTTGCTAAGAGATCTTCCCATCATATGTGAATAACGTCAGGGAGGAACGAGAAGGCACGGATAAAAATTTAAATCCATCAGAATGCTTTCTCCTGTCTCTATGCTTAAGGTGTCAACTTCTTTGGCAACTGCAGAAACCCTGTCATCAATTTGTTGTTCCACGGTAAAAACGCTCTCTTCTATTTGTTCTTTTACAGAAAAACCTCTTTCTTCATTGTGTCCAACTTTATTTTCAACCTCGTCAGTTCTGCCTTCCATAGCCTCGAATTTATTTTCTACTATGCAGTTAATTTCTCTTTTCATTTCTTCTGTACCTGCTTCAATCTTTTCCTGTATGTCTTTCATCTCTTTTGATACTGGTTTTTGATCAGCTTCCATATTTTCTTCACCTCCTTTCATCTAATCTTTAGCAACTTTCATCTCCTCTTTAACTGATTCTTGATCAGCTTTTGTCTTCTTTAACAGAATCATTCCTGTCTTCTTTAAATGATGCTTGTCCAGCTTTCATCTTTTCCTGGAATGCAGCAAAAGCAGTGACGAGCTGTCTCAACTGTTCTTTCATTGCTGTTGTGATTGGCATTCAAACCCCACTCATGACAACAAAAAGTGTTGCGTGTATAGGGGTTCGTAATGGATTGAATGCGCAAGTCGATAAAAAGTTAATAAAATTTATTAACCCAAGAAATTAAATAAAATGCTGAATTTCCTAGGAGAAATTCGTACAATATCGCAATATCTCACAGTAGTTATATTTTAAACTACTAAAATATAAATAGAACTCAATTCAAAACACAAAGAAATCTAATACGATCTCACTGCCAAATCGCTACAATCAATAACAGCACTACGTAAATAACTTATAAACAACTGAACTGAAATGTTTTAATCCGACTTTTATAAGCTTTTTATTCAAGCACGAGAACATTCTGGTAATTTTTATTTTATCGGTTTTTCTGGATAGCAAAAGAGTACAACTGCGAAATATCTATTTATGAAATATTAAAAGCGCGTGCTCCTGTATTTTTACTTTTTCGGCGTAGCTTTCTCTTAATATTGCACGGGGAAAAGAAACAATTTAGTTCCAGTTCTACTAAAAATAGCAAACTAAATACAAAAACCTTAACAATGTTGATAATGAAGATATGAAGCTTTCGTTAGGAAGTGCGTTAATAAGTTCTTTTTTTAAGGGAATTATGTAGAATTCTCCCAAGCAATTGTGTTGGAAACGTCAAGCTATTCCCCTCCCTAAAAGATGTAGTACTACTAATTGCATCTGAGTCCACTAAACTGTCTGATAATAGTATTATGGTCTTTGTGAACGAAGTTCATCCAGCACACATTCGCATGAAAGTCATTGAATCTTTTTGGACCTGATTTACGGAATCTTATCGAAGTGGATAGAGACTTTTGAAACACTGTATCATTTGCAGACAACAGTTAAAAAGCGAATTGGATTTTCCAGGTCTTAAAATCTTCATATAACTTCATATAACTACCTCTCTTAACATTCATTCTGGCACTAAGTTTTGTTTCGGTAATTACCTGACTTTCATCTACCTAAAAACCTTACCTTGCATAAGAATTATACGGAAAGAAAATCAAACTTTCACAGTCTCTGTGAAGGAGGAGTACTTGTATAATTTTTGTGTACTACTGCTTCAATTTGTATTTTTAATTATGATATAAAAGATGATACAAACATACGTAAGTGAATGTTTCTAAAATATCAATTTTGCTCTACAGTGAAGAAATCTGAGGATAGCTCCACACATTAGAGATCTTTGTTCCTCATACAGCGTTGAGCTTTTTCTAGAAGGTCGGCATCAAAATATGTTGTGATTTAAGATTAAAAAACATTAATTTCTGGGCTTTGTTCAGCTTAATTTCTTTTTCTTTTTAAAATTTGTAAAGCTTTGATAGCTGTAAAATATGGCTTTCTATCCTTTGTAAAGATTAATTAATGAATACAAAAACGCTTCAGAGATTATGTAAGTTTCAAAACGTCATTATACTTCCACATTTCGGCGCCCACCAGCGGCCGAGCGGTAAAGACGCTGAACACTGGTAGTTCGGTCCGAGGTTCGAATCCCGCGAACGGGCTGGCTGCATGGGCGTTTTCGTGGTTTTCCCCATGTGTAACGTGTATACGAGCCAGTTTCCCTTAGAAAGTCCTCCACGAAGGCATCCCTCCCTTTAGGCAGTAGCCCTCGTGTGCTTTGCCATAATTGAATAACCTAACTTCCACATTTCGCGGTTCTTTTTCAACAAACTCTAACTAGAAGATTTAAAAAAAAAAAGAAATTTTATCTGATGATGGCCATTTAAAAGGAAAATGAAAAATGAGCAATGTTCTCGCCAAGCCTCGAACCACAGACCTCTGAAATACTCCTTGAGTGTGCTAACCACTACACCACGAAGGTACGCTAAGAAGTTGGAAAAAATGCCTTATATTATGGTTCTTTAAACTTTTTTGAACTGTAAAGAATCTTTTTCCTTTATTCTCTACTGATCTGAATGGCAGCAAGAATAACACAGTAATTTAAGAAAATTTTAACCAGAGAATTTTCTTTAGTTAAAACAAAAGAGATATAACGAGACATCAAAAGCAGCAGAAATTGTTTTAAAATACAGTATTAATTTTAAATTAAATTATTATTTGTTGTAAAATACAGTAATAATTTTATATAAGTAAACTTTTACATAGAGGGCTACATGTCTCATGTCGAACTCGTTGGAAAGGTAAGATACAGATATCACACATGGACTTAAGAAATCGTTCAATGAATTATTGTGAACTGGATTATGATATAAGTTTCATTTACAGCCATTCAGTGCTATATGCATTTTAAGCAAAAGAAGTTTGAACATTCCGCAAACACTTTATTTGTATTAATTCTCACTTTTTAATCCCGCAGCTTAGTGCCGCTTCAATCTTTTCCCGATTCATTCTCTGCTTAAAATCGCGCCGATAGGTCTGTTGCCGTTTGTCTGGCCTCATTTATTTTGTCTTTCCCGATACCTCCTCTTTTTGAAAGTTATCCTCTTAGAAACTTTTACAGATTACTTTCTGACCCATTTTTATGAATTAAAGCGTTCTAAACTAGCTGAGCCTTAATGCTTTCACCTGGCTTAACTTTCGAATTCTAATGTTTATTAAACATGTGCTTTCGACAATTTGTAGAAATTTCTTTTGGATATATTTTTTATCTTATAGCTTTTTAAAATATGCTATATTTGCTTGAACCCCCTTTTTTTGCTATATTATCTCTGGTTGACCGCCTTAGGCCTCAATAAATTCGAGTTTCAATAAATTTATAATCGCGTTTTGAACAGACATCCATAAAAATATCAATAGCTTATTTTACGATAATGACATGTGACTGAAAAGGGAATTGCATTTCATGCTTGTAGTACCATTCTGGAACGTGACAGAGCATGATTTTGCTAACGTAGCGCACGTTACTATTTTTTTCTTCCTGCGGTTAATCTTAGTTGCTGATACGCCTTCTGGCCGTTTATTAAAATCTATACCTAGTACGAGTTGTTGAGTCAGCCTGTTAGTTTAAGTAGTCTAAAACTACTCTTTGCCATTTAAAGTTATTATCGAATTATTCTTTAATTCCCACCTCAAATAGTCTCTGATGTTGTAAGCACGGAGTGCGTGTATTTTTGTTAAAGAGTTTTAATTAAATGAAAGGGCTATTTTTAAACCTTTTCTCTGTGTTATAGTTCTTTACGCCTGTGCGAGAAGTCACGTAGCTTATTACTAAAATCGAATCTTTGGATGATAGTTAAAAGAGTTCGATGCTGCAACTTTAAGTATTAAACTTTAATTTTTGTCTTTAGTTCAGAAACAGCCTGCCGCATTTACATCGTTCGTTCAACCGACCTACTAATAACGATGTAGCGAAAGATGAAAATTTCATTTTTCCTTTTCTTTTGGTTTTGGCATTTTTTTATATTAACATGCAGTTTGCTACTGTGCTGCTGTTTCTTTTTCTTTTTTTTTCTTATGGCTTGTTTCAAATTAAATATGTGATGGACTTTAGATGTATTTTAAAATCATTTTAATATATATATTTATACAGTGCAACTCGCTTATAGCGAAAGCTGATTTAACGAAGAAATCGGAAATACTTGATTGATAAAAATTTCAATACTTGTTGATACAATGTTAAGCCTATAGAAGCATAAATCTTTAACAATAAACCCTGGTTATATCGAGCAATATTTTTGTGGTTCATAAAATTTCTTTTGACTTCCACCTTCCTCAGCTATTCCTTTCTTGGAAAAATTCCTTTAACATTTCAAAGTCAACCGAAAGTTAGTGACGAGTCATAAATCCTGCGAAAGCATGATGGCCCTTTTCCTTGTTATACACTTGTAAAGGCATCCTCCGACGACCTTGAGAAGATGACGAAAGTTGTTGATTGAATGGAAGTTTACTCTGTGTAAATGTGGCGGGGTAGGGGGTGTAACGTTTCCGAGCTTTTATGGAAAAATAGCAAGACAGGATTGTCTTTTTAAATTTATTTAAAACTCAACAACAAATTCATTCGTGATTAAATAATGGATGAATAGCGTAAACCGTTACATTGCTATATCTTACAGAAGGGAAAAAGCGAGTTTCCCACAGAGTTCTCTGACTACATGTCCATTCAGCTCCACTGCTTCGTCTCTTCTCACAAAAGAGCAGCGAACAGCCGTGAACAAGTCGGCATCATAAAAGCATTAGGGGATAAAGACCCATTAGCCTTCAGGACATTCTTCCTGGCCGAATCGCTTACACCCTGGCTCTAAAAATGAGTTTCTTTAAGTTAGTCCGAAACAGGAAGTCTCTAATAATATCCAGCTGGTTATTTTCCTAATGATTCATTTGCTGTTACAGTTTGTCACAGCTTCCTTCCCTCCCCGGGGGGGGGTCTTCTGGACCATAATTACCACCATTAGAGTTCACCATATTGTTAATAAAATAAATTATAGTAAACACACATTTTTACATCAAACAGGTGTAAGTACCATGGATTAAACATGAAATTATATTGAGGGCAGTGTACAAATAATATAACATACTTAGTGTACAAAAAATACTAATGACTAATTACATTCAGACAAAACAGAGCTTACCCCTTTTTAGACAAATATTACACAATATGCATTCTTTTACTTATATAGATTTACAGAAGAACCATACAAGACAGTAAAAAATATAAAATCAATATAATATCAAGTTTTTCGGCTTAGAGCATCAGCATTTTTATTGAGTTTCCCCGAACGATGAATAATTGTGAAATTGTATGGCTGAAGAGCCAGAGCCCAACGCATTAAGCGAGGATTATTACTGGCATTAGTTCGTAACCAAGTTAGAGGATTATGATCAGTTTGCACAATAAAGTCTTGCCCGTCTAGATAATAGTGAAGTTTCTTTATACCAAACACTATGCTGGCGCATTCCTTTTCAGTGGTGCAGTACTTTTTCTCTACCTCGGAGAATTTCTTGCTCAGAAATATAATGGGATGTTCTTCTCCGTTACTAGTGAGCTGTGTTAATACAACTCCCATACCATAATCAGATGCGTCGGTTTGTAGAATAAAGGGAAGAGTAAAATCGGGTGCATATAAAACTGGGTAACTTGTTAATTTCTCTTTTAATTCCGTGAAAGCCCTTTCGCTCTCAGCATTCCACAGAATATCACCCTTTACTGATTTTCCTTTTAAAAGATCCGTCAACGGAGCGGCGATTGCTGAGTACATCGGAATATAACGGCTATAGTAGCCCGCTAATCCCAGAAATGCTCTTATATCCGTTTTAGTCTTGGGTGTTGGGAAATCTCTTATAGCTTTGGTCTTAATTTCCGACGGTTTCCGGTACCCTTGGCCTACAACATGGCCCAAATAAAGGACATGTTTTTGAGCAAAACGACATTTTGAAGGTTTAATGGTCAATTTCGCTCTACTTATACGTTTCAGCACAATTTCCAGATGCTTGAGATGACATTCCCAGGTTTTTGAAAAAATAGCCACATCATCCAGGTAGGGAACTGCAAATTCTTCGCATCCATTTAATACCTCTTGCATCATCTTGGAAAAAAAATAAGGAGCGTTTTTTAAACCAAAACTTAACCGTAATGGCCTGTAAGTGCCGAAACTGGTTACAAATGCGGCATATCTTTGAGCATTAGGGCTTAAGGGTATTTGCCAATATCCCTTAGCTAAATCTATAACCGTGATATATTTTGCAGAAGCAACTTCTTCTACCCGTTCTTCTATATTGGGTAAGGGATAGAACTGGGTACGTGTGATTTCGTTTAATCGTCGGTAATCCACACAAGGTCGAGGGTCCTTATTTGGAGCTTCTACGAGAATCATAGGAGAAGTGTAGTCTGATTCCCCCACCTCAATAATTTTTAGGTCAAGCATTCGTTGAATTTCTCTTTTTAAAATCTCATTTTGTCGATGTGACATTCGATACGGCTTAGATCGTACCGGCTTATTACTGATAACTTCAATATCATGTTCTACGAGGTCTGTCATTCCCGGCTCGTTAGAAAAACTTTGCGAATATTTATTTAATAACCTCTGCAATTGATCTCTTTGAGTAGGTTCTAATAATTCTTCCAAATTGCTACTTTTAATAACCTCAGAATAATCGTAAACGTTTGGATTTGTATCAATATTAGGAAAATCTATTTCAGTCTCAATCTGGTCAGAACCCTCTTCGCTACAAGACAGGTAATTAATTACCTCAGGTCTTTTATAATATGGCTTTAACATATTGATATGATAAATTTGGGATCTTTCTTTTTTCCCCGGTAAGGATACGATATAATTTGTTTCGGATACTTTATTTTCAACTTTGCCCGGTCCTGTCCATTGAACCGAAAGTTTATTTGCCTTAGAAGTGGCCAAAATTAAAACCAGATCACCTTCTTTAAATTCTCTTTTTATGGCATTTTTATCATACCATTTTTTTCTCCTGAGTTGTTGATCTTGCATTTTCTCAACTGCCAACTCTTGACACTTTTTTAAGCGATTTATGAGTCTAAAAACATACTCGGTTACTGGTTGTTCCTCCTCTGGTGAATCCGTCCAATGTTCGTATAACAACGTTTCTGGAGTACGCAAATTTTTTCCGTGGACAAGTTCCGCAGGTGTGAAACCCGTGCTTTCATGCGTCACAGTTCTTAAAGCAAGAAGAGCCGCCGGTAGCACCTGTTCCCAATCAGAATCAGCCTCCAAACATAAAACTCGTAATATTCTTTTTATAGTACGATGAAATCTCTCCACTGGATTAGACTGAGGGTGGTGTACCGAACTATGACTAACTTTGATACCGAAACGTTCAAAAAATTCTGTGGTCAGATTGCTCATAAATGAAGTTCCTTGATCGCACTGAATCTCTTTAGGGAATCCCATTCTGCTGAAAAGATTTAACAACGCATCCACTATTGTAACCGAAGTTATATCTTCGATTGGAAGAGCCTCTGGATATTTTGATGCTACACATATAGCAGTTAGTATATATTTGTTTCCTTTAGATGTGGTTGGCAAGGGTCCACAAGTATCTATGTTTATTTTTGAAAATACTTCCGATATCACAGGGACTAATTTCAGAGGCGCTTTTTTTCTATCGTTAGATTTCCCCACTCTTTGGCAAGGATCACAAGTTCGAATATAAGTTTCCATATCTTGATAACATTTGGGCCAAAAAAAATATCTAGCTAGATTATCTTTGGATTTAGTTACGCCCAAATGTCCGGACACTTGTTCATGACATAAACTCAATATCTTCTCCCGACAAGTTTCAGGAATGACCAATAATTTCCGTACATTTCCTAAACGATCTTCTTGACACTTATACAGCAGCCCCTTTTCTATCTTGTAAATATTTGTCGAAGAGTTATTTTGAGAGTCTCTTGTCGCTATGTCAAAAAGCGGCTTTAAATCTTCACTCTGTTGCTGTAATTGAAGGAATTTAGTCTTGCTTATTGAAAGTAGAGGAGGTAGGTCATTGAACTCCGAAACGGGCAGGAGCGACTTTCTGTCTTCCTGTTCTTCTTGTTCCGTCCCCTGGGAAGTATAATCGTTCGCGAGGGAGGGAAAACTCGGTAGGGGTACAATATTCGTATGCTCACCCCTTTCTTTTGCTGCTTGAAGGCCTTTCTCTTCGCTATTGATCATTTGTCGACGTTTCTGAGCCCGCGTCTCCACTGCGTTAACTTGGAAAAAGTATTCCTTATTTTGATTTTTTCCTAATTTTGCAGCCGTCCGATTCCCTAATATATAACGTCCTTGATCAAGCTCATTTCGTATGACTGCGGCCTTTGTTAATATTCGTCCAAATTCTGCTTCTATTTCAACATGTGCTAGGGGAAGACATATAGGTGATTCATCGAACGGTTGTTTTACCCAAACAGTTTCTCCTGTTAACATTGAAGGGGTAATGTATTTTTTACAGATCACATCAATGGATGCTCCAGAATCCCGTAATACAGGAAGATCGAACCCGTTAACCTTAGCCATTGTAGTGTATGGCGCTAAATAATCTTCTTCATTCTCTTGTACCCTGTTAACAACAGCCGTAGATTTAAAGTCTTTCTGAGCTTTCGGACACTGCGGCCTCAAGTGATCGATTGAGCCACAAGTATAGCACTTAAGAGGTTTACGTACTTCAAAATGACGCTCATCTTGATTTCGAAAAGTTTCTGTTTTTTTCGAAACTTTTTCCCCAGCCTGTTTATACCTTGGCGAATCTCTGAAATTAGGCTGATTTTTATTTCTCTTTTGCGACTCCGAACCATGAACTGGAGAGACCTTTTTCCGGTATTCACGTACGTTTTCATAATCTTCTAACAACTCGGCTAATTTATTTGGGGACGTTATCTTGGACCATTCATCAATAAAATGCTGGCGCACTTCGAAATTTACGCGACGCTTCATTTGATCCGTTATCATCAGGTCTTTTAAAAGTTCAAAATCATTAATTTCCAAGCCCGAGATCCATTCTTCAAAATAATTTCTTAATTCAAATGCGAAATCCCTCCAAGTGGTTTGAGCGTTTTTTTGGGTTTGCGAGAATTTGATTCTAAATTTTTCTGGGCTCAGTTTAAACCTTTTAAGAAGTATCCCTTTTATGTAAGCATAGTCATAAGCCTGTTCTTCTGGCTCTCGCATAATCAGCTGAACTATCTCTGTTGGCAAAAGTGTTAATAAAACAGAAACCCATTCTGATTGGTTTAGATTCGCCCTCTTTGCTTGGCGCTCAAACATGACTAGGTACAAACTAACATCATTCTCTTCGGGATCAAATTTTTGGATCATTTTTTGAAGTTCAAAATGGTTTCTTCTAGGCATACTTTCTTCCTTCCCATCAATTAGATCCTTAACTTTAGCGGCCTCCAATTTCATTTTGGTTATCTCGAATTCTCTTTCTTCTCTCCTAATTCTCTCTTGCCTCTCTTCGTCTTCTCTCCTAATTCTTTCTTGCCTCTCTTCTTTCTCAAGTCTCACTGACGTGATATTTTCCAACAGACTTTTAATTAGTTCCTCCTCGTAGGCTTCATTTCCCATAATCAGCTGTCTTAAATCTAATATCCTAAGCTGGGGTCCAACCTTTTCCCCTAACTCTTCAGCCAAGGATTTAAGGTCCTCTTTTCTAGCTTTTGCTAAGAATGCCATGATATACCCTCAACTTATACTCTAAATCTAATGAATCTCTCTTTATATATATAAATTTGATATACAACTAAAATTTACAATTCTGAGGCTCAGTATTTAACTCTTAATTTTTTTCAGAACAATTTCTGGTATTCTAAACATACATTCAAGACAATTTACACTATACTGTGAACAGGATGCACTCAGTTGCAATTAGTTAAATTGAGAATTTAAGATAATACAATATGCTTTAGATAATACAATATTCACATTCAGATCATCAAAACTTTCATAGTATATTAAGTTATGCATTCAAAAGTAAATTAAAATAAACGTATAAATACTCATAAATATCAATACAACCACAGTTTGAACGTAAGATATTAGTGATTTCTAAACTTTCTGTTAACACTTTCAACTGAAAATTTTCACTTCTCATAATTCTTACACAAAATGATAATTCATATTCTGTACTGAAAATCAAATAAACAACAGTTTAATTTTAAGCTACCAAGATTTACTTATCTTCATTTTTAACACAATGAACTGAAAATTTTTGGAATTATAATTCTTACGTACTTATATTTCTTACATGAAATACATTCTTACAAACTTATAATTCTTACATACCATAACAGTTTACATTTACTTCTAATAATTATAACGTTCAAGACGACTTAGAATTGATAATTCAGAATACCCTTTAAAAGATAGAATCTTTAGAAATATTACAATTTTACTCTTCAATTATAGAAGCATAATAGTAGCAAAACTCACAACAATTCACTCTATTAATACAACTTCAAATTCTTAAGATATTATTTAATTATAATTCCTGAATTCAAATTTCTAAATTTATACCTAAATTCTTAAATATATTTTCTTATCTGAAACATAAATATCAATCAACGCATTTGCAAGCTTCAACGAAACCAATATTTGTTAGAAAACATTTACCTGAAGTGACATAAATGACACAATAGAAATACTATATCTAATAAACCTCACTGCCTCAATATAAAAAATCCAAGGTACTTACCCGCCTGGACTGTAGAGTTGAAATTCTGATTGAAGCCTGGAACATGAAAGTGTTGAATCTCACAACTTAATTCTTTTATTGGACGCTGAAGGCACATGCACTAAATTACCACACAAACGTATATCACCACACTACACTTTCCGGACACTGATAGTCCTACAACTTAAAGATGCTGAAAATCTTCGGACAATGGCTGTCCCACTAAACTTCAAGCGAATTGAATTTCGGATCCTGGTGGTCCTCTCTTTCACCCGGACTGACGTCTGGAATCTTCTTTAGAAAAACACAAAGCTGAATTTCGGAGCCTGACGGTCCTTTCTTTCTCCCGGACTGGCGTCTGGAATCTTCTTTATAAATCACAGAGTTGATTTTCGGAGCCTGACGGTCCTTTCTTTCTCCCGGACTGACGTCTGGAACTTAAAAACACAGAGCTGAAGTTCGGAGCCTGACGGTCCTCTCTTTCTCCCGGACTGGCGTCTGGAATCTTCTTTATAAATCACAGAGTTGATTTTCGGAGCCTGACGGTCCTTTCTTTCTCCCGGACTGACGTCTGGAACTTAAAAACACAGAGCTGAAGTTCGGAGCCTGACGGTCCTCTCTTTCTCCCGGACTGACGTCTGGAATCTTCTTTATAAATCACAGAGTTGATTTTCGGAGCCTGACGGTCCTTTCTTTCTCCCGGACTGACGTCTGGAACTTAAAAACACAGAGCTGAAGTTCGGAGCCTGACGGTCCTCTCTTTCTCCCGGACTGACGTCTGGAATCTTCTTTATAAATCACAGAGTTGATTTTCGGAGCCTGACGGTCCTTTCTTTCTCCCGGACTGACGTCTGGAACTTAAAAACACAGAGCTGAAGTTCGGAGCCTGACGGTCCTCTCTTTCTCCCGGACTGACGTCTGGAATCTTCTTTATAAATCACAGAGTTGATTTTCGGAGCCTGACGGTCCTTTCTTTCTCCCGGACTGACGTCTGGAACTTAAAAACACAGAGCTGAAGTTCGGAGCCTGACGGTCCTCTCTTTCTCCCGGACTGACGTCTGGAATCTTCTTTAGAAAAGCGTGGAGTTGAATTTCGGAGCCTGACGGTCTTTTTTTTCACCCGGACTGACGTCCGTATTCTTTCTTTGTTAAGCACAAGAGTTCTCGTTCGATGACCAAACTAAAACTGCTTCGTGGATTTTCATCATACCTGCTGCCACCAAATTATTATAGCTGTAACGTTTCCGAGCTTTTATGGAAAAATAGCAAGACAGGATTGTCTTTTTAAAATTTATTTAAAACTCAACAACAAATTCATTCGTGATTAAATAATGGATGAATAGCGTAAACCGTTACATTGCTATATCTTACAGAAGGGAAAAAGCGAGTTTCCCACAGAGTTCTCTGACTACATGTCCATTCGACTCCACTGCTTCGTCTCTTCTCACAAAAGAGAAGCGAACAGCCGTGAACAAGTCGGCATCATAAAAGCATTAGGGGATAAAGACCCATTAGCCTTCAGGACATTCTTCCTGGCCGAATCGCTTACACCCTGGCTCTAAAAATGAGTTTCTTAAAGTTAGTCCAAAACAGGAAGTCTCTAATAATATCCAGCTGGTTATTTTCCTAATGATTCATTTGCTGTTACAGTTTGTCACAGGGGCCTGGCGTGGAAGTAATTCTTTTGCATTCATAGAGTACGCTCGTCAAATTTTATCTTCCGATGTTGAAACATAAAATTTTATCAGTTGACGAAAAAGTAAGGATTTTACGGAAATTAGAAAATACGTAAAAAATTCGAAATTTGTAAAAAGTATGATTAACTTCTTTTAGTGTTTAAGCGCTGTTAGAATAAACAAAAATTAATGGCTGCTTTCGATCAAAATAAGAATGACTTAAAACGTTTGACGAAATGTACTAAAGAGGATTTAGACGAAGCTCTTTTAAAATGGATGAAGATTAAAACTAGCGCAGATTTTCCCGTAAATGCTCCACTTTTAAAAGTTCAAGCAGAAATGTTTGATGAACAGTTTGGCTGTTCAGGATTTGTATGTTCGAATGGATGGTGTGATTGATTCAAGAATGGATATGGGATAACATTCGAAAAATTTCTGGTGAACTAAAGTCGGCAAACGTGGCTGATATCGCGACATGTAGAAGGGAAAGTAGCGACTCATTAGGCAAGGACACACAAATGATGGCATTTATTTATAGTGCTTTATAAATGGACTTTTTCTACAGCGCAACCCCACAGCAGACCTTTCAAGTTCAACGGTAAAAAAAGCGTCAGATGCCATATCTTTAAAAATCGATTGACAGGTTTAGTGTGTTCTATTGCTAAATGATAACTGTAAAAACCTCCCGAAGTCGCTGAACTTGCAAACATCAGGATTGAATGTTTGCCACCGAATTCTACAAATACTATATAACATATTTACCAAGGGATCAACAGAAGTTTTAAATGAAACTTTCTTAAGCACTTGATTTTGATACTTCTCTATAGAAGAGAAAAAATAGGAAGAGCCACAAATGCTAATGTAAGCGTACTCGAAGCGATACGTTTAATAAATTATCAATGGGAAAACGATATATTAACTTGCATTAACAATTGCTCCCGTAACGCTAGACTGGACATTTTTCAAGAGGAGCAAATCACTGAGGATGAAGATGTAGACGACTTGGGAAATTTGGGTACCATACCCCATGTGACACATATTTTCAATTCGATAGCGCAACGTGGATTTTGGACACTCCTCACTATAAGCTTTACTGATTATCATTCGTACATAAAGTGACTTTTGTACTTGGCGAAAAAAAATTGAGAACGTTCTATATCTCGAGTTCTACTGGGCCGATTGACGAAATTCAAATTGCGTTTTTCATGTCTCGAAAGCGCGACTTAGGACATGTATTAGATTTACATGTGGCATTGTTCAAATATAGGTATTTTGACACAAAATCGGACATTTTCTGAAATGGCATGCCAATTTGTTTTCCATATTTCGATTCTACGACTCAAATTATGCCAAATTGCCAAGTTTTGTAAATATCGCACGAGTAGGTTTTAAAAACTTAGCTCTCAAAATTTTAGCTCCTCAATGTTAATTCAATTTGGTATGTATTCATTAATATCTCTTTTTTTATGAAACTTATTTGATTCCTTCCCACACAGTTCTAAATTTAGGTTCATTCCAAATGAAATTAACCCATTTATGATTTAGTTTTAAAATTTGTATTTTTAAATAATTTTATAAATTTTTCGGAAAAGCTTTTGAATTATAACCTATAAAATTTTTACAATCATCTTAAAGTAGATGTATTTCTAAGCATACCTGTAAAAAAATAGAGCTTTTTATTCAAAATTCCCCAAGATATACGTGAATTTATATATTGACGCATTTTGAATTTTGGCATATTTGTTGAAAGCGATAATAACTAAAATGTGGTTTACGTACTTTGTTAAAATTATTTGAAAGTAAGAACGATGTGACTTTTTTTCGCTCATCCACAATGTAAAAAGATAGGAACGATGTGACTTTTTTCCTGCACAATGGAAGGGAAAGGAAAATAGGTTGCCATATAATAAGAAGTTAGCCAAGTGAATTATTCTTGGCTCAAACTGAAAAAAATGCGCCAAGTTAAATTTTTGAATTTCTCCGTAAATTTCTCACCAAATTTTATAAAATGTAATGTTTAGGCATAATTTGAGTCGTGGAATCGAAATATGGAAAAAATCTGTATGTTATTTCAGAAGAAGTCCCATTTTGGGTCAAAATACTTATGTTAAAACAAAGTTATATGTAAATCTAATATATATCCTAAGGTACGCTTTCAAGACATGGAAAACGCAATAAGAATTTTATCAATCGGCCCAGCACAGCGGAAGATACAGAACTGCTTCCCCCTTTTTTTTTTTTTTTTTTTTGCGCAGTGTACATCTTTTTCTCTGCACATTTATACCAAACAAATAACTTCTTATAAGTGAATAGTCCAAATTTCATTAAAATACGCCCGTTAGTGTTTCATAAATTCGACATAATGTGCAAATTCCCTTAATTTTACGCACGAGTGTATAACGGTTTCTGCTAAATAATGTTCTATATTAAATACACAATAATACTTTTCACTTTAAGTTGTAGAGACATTAGGTTATTTCGAAGCAGGAGAGATGAAAAATGAACAATGCCCTCGCCGGGACTCGAACTTCGGAACTCTCGAATAGGCGTCGAGTATGCTGACCATTACACCACGAAGGCATGCTAAGAAGGTCTGCAGAAGTACCTTAAAAAGTTTCATCTGTAAGCTTTGTAAATTTTGCTTTCTCCTTTGGAAGATTCCTTGTAACTTTATTGTCGATATTTTGAACAGGGTGGCGGCGCTCTCTCTTTTGCTGTTTTGAATCCTTGATAGTAGAATAAGTTTTGTGTCTGTAATCTGATTATTTTTTATCTATTACATTCTTTATATTTTCTCTTGTTGATATTATATTGAACTGTGCAAGCAAGGTTGCATCCTGTATTGTCACATCGCTTTTAATCGTTATTGTTTCAAGGCAACCTTTGAAGGGATTTTCTAAACCTGTCTTAGGCCTTCTTCTGCGTTGGAGTTCGGAGTTGAAGGACGGGGTTTTGCGCCCTGTTCCTTCTCCTACCGCCATGCTGATGTTGCAATGTTTGTTCTCTCCTGCTACATTTTTTTAAGCCATGCGATTTTTCGTGAAGGTATCGACATGTATTTAGACGAGCTGGACAACTGTAAGATTCTTTCGAAATCCTGATTATTGAAGATAGCTGCTATATATTTTTTTTTTTTTTACTTAAAACTTTTTTTTCTTACTTGAAAGAGATAAATCTGATTGATAGTTTCGCTGAAGTTATATTTCTTCGACCACGTGGTTGTCCGAATAAATGTTTGCGTTAAAGAGTTTTACTATGATTTCAAATAAACGATTATAGTCTACGGCAGAACTGCTATTCTTCAAAAATGTTTCACGAGTTTGCGTTCTCAGAACCTTTTTTTTTAAACGGGTGCTCACAGATTAATTTGTGTAGATTTTGTGTCCACAGTAAGAATGTTGTCTCACTAATGTGTTTTTTTTTTTTTTTTTTTTTTGTAGATCTGCTTGCGTTAATGTGCATCGATCAGCGAAATGGTTTTGTTAATCAGGCTAATTTATTTGTGTTCTGATATTTATTCAAGAAAATAATCATGCTTTTATACAAGAAATAAAATTGATGTCATATGTAATATAGGTTGTCATCACTCTGCATCTGGCTTTGCTGATTCTGGGTAACTTATTTAATTAATGTTCCTATGCTAGGTCACATATCTCATCTTGCATGCATAAGTTTATTTTATGGGTTATTGCGGTCATAATGCTGGTCTTAGCTAACTTTATAAGTGTAAGTAATTCATCACATTTCAGTACTCTTAGGTCTTACCACAGTCACACTTCATTTTAGCTTTTAATACCGTGATCTTCACGCAAACAGCAAATTTCTAACATGAACCAAATTTGCTTTTTTTACTATAGGCACAATGTATCCCTTCTTTGGTACTTTAAATTGCTAAATTTTAATATTCTCTGATTTTATTTTGAATTCCTTATTAATATAAATAATTTTGTTAGGAATTTCCTTTCACGTTGAAATGTCAAAATTGTTTGCAAAGAATGTTACGAGCTTTTACTTCTCTGCACGAGTTTTGAAATTTCTTTAACTTTACAAACTATTTATTTCCTGCATGAAGAAACCTTTTTTCATTTTTTTTTGGTATGTCTCATGATTTTTTGTAATTTAATTCCCATGCATTACAGCCTTAATTTGAATTTTGATTGTAGAAATGCCCGAGTTTCAATTTTTTTATTCCTTTCAGAGGAATTTCCTGCTTAATGGCATTTGATGAAAACAGTGGTATCAAATTTTATTTCTGCGTTAAAATATTTATATATTTTATTCTTAGCTCAACATTATTCTTTTTTTTTGGAAAAGAACTTTCACTTCTTCTGGTGTATTCCGATAATGAGTTTTATTTAATAATATTTAGTTTAATTTGTTTCTGAATAATTCTCTTCTTTTCTTTATTGATTTAATTCCGTACATCTTTCTGAAATTATGAAGCTGTTAACATGCTTTTATTTTACCTGACTTCAGCTTAAAAAAGTGAATATCTCAAAAATATTTCAAAATATTATCTGATAGCAACTGGTAACAAAATATCTGATAACAACTCATCCTTTTAGAATTATATTACCTTCTACTATTTCCAAAGTTATCTTTGAAAATTAAGTAATTAATAATCAATTACAATTTATTCCAAAATTATCAGTAAAAATATACCGAAAGTATGAAATTAATATTTCTAGTTGCAAAATAAGAAATATTTTTCTTACAAAGGAGAAAGCTGCGAAGAATTACTTTTACACGGAGAAATGCAGGAAACTAAAGTCCAAATAAGCAAATAAAATATGAACTTTTGCAATTATCTCAAAAATGAAGACGATAAGCAAATAAGTTAAGTAATATACGGTGTTTGCCAAATAAGCAAATAAAATGCGTACTTTTACAATAAAAATGCTCAAAATAAAATTTTATGCCCTATTATTCAAAAAAGATATTTCTTCATTTTATTTACAATTCATCCAACGAATACAACTCTGTTTTGATGAAACTACGAGTTATATTTGCTCGCGTATTTTCAAAACTTCTTAATGTTTCATCAACAGACTACTGCAGCTCTGGACTGCTAAACAGACTTTCTAAGCACAAATTTAACATATTAACTGGAATATGAAAAAGTGTAAAAAGAAAGAATAAAAGTAACTGTGATGAATTTAGTCTACCCGAAATGTAAATGTATACTGATAGTCTAGACCAGTGGTTTTCAACCTTTTTCGCGCTATGCACGCCTTTCGCATTGCTAGACGATCATGCTCCCTTCTTTACAAAATTCGAAATATGCACGTACATTTATTTAAATTTAGATTATTTTTAATCTCTTTTATAAATTAAACCAAAAAAGTATAGAAAAAGTTGATAGAGGCCAAAATTTGAATAAAGGCAGTTTTTTATTTTCATAAACTAAAACTAAATTCTTAATAGATAAATAAAAGACTGACCGCATTCCCTCCCTGAAGCTATGAAATTCCCTCCCTAAGAAAAATTCTCTACCGGTTGAGAACTCCTAGTTTTAGATTCTAGAGCAGAGATGCTGAATCAGTGATACGCTGGTGGCACGCTAGAGAAAAATAGGTGGTACGCAAAGAAACAAAGTATTTCTAACTATTAAATTCAAAAAATAAGTACACCAGATCCTGTTTAAGTTTTTTCTCTTACACTTGTAAATTTATGTGATCTGATGTTTGTTCAAGTTTAGCCGCTCATAGACGTTAGCAAAATAATTCATTTATATTCGTTTAGCCATAAAGATAACAGAATTTGTCATAAATGATGTTTTTAAAAGAAGAAATAGAAATGGCTGTTGCATTTGACTAGGAAATAAGTGCCTATAAAAAGATAATGATATCTCATTAATTAATTTAGAGTTGACCGATTTATTATCATGTCTATTATTTCCGAGCTCCTATATTGCTCTATTTTCAGTTAGAATAATTTTTTAGGTCAATTTGCTGTCTCTAACAGCAGATATTTTGTCTTCTTGTTGCATTGTATTCCTTACTTTTCTACGAGAATATCGTCGTTTGTTTTTGAAGAGCTCCTAATATATTGCGAATTTAAGTATTTGAAAAAGTAATAAAACAAACCTAGATTTTCAAAATGAAAAAATGGCTAGGATTCACTGAGCGGAAAAGTGATGATTGTCAGGTTATGGATCCAGAGCAATCTTCTTGCACTAAGAATATCGAAATGAAAAGAAAAATTGCTTATAGAAAATATAATGAAAGTTATTTATCATTTGGATTTACTTGGAATGGAGCCTCAACCCGATCGCGTTGTTTGAGGTGAATTATCCAATCATAGTATGAAATCATCGTCTCTTAAAAGATATCTTAAATCCAAGCACGCTAATTTAAAGAATAAATCTGAAGAATATTTTAAAAGGAAATTATCGGAGTTCAAAAAGAGTTAACAAGTTATAAAACATTTTGTTACTTCAAGTGAAAATGCTTGGAAGCTAGTTCATAGTAAGCCGAAGAGTACCTACGAGTTCTAGTAAGCCGAAGAGTACCTACGACCAGGCAAGAACACACTACTGGAGGAAACCTTATATTTCCAGCAGGTAAAGCTATCGCTTATTATAAACATTATTTAACGAAAAAGTGGTTAATGAAATTAATATTTCGTTGTCAAATGATACAGCAAGTCGACGAATTCATGAAATGGCAAATTCCAAAAAGAAGCATTTTTTCAAAAAATAAATCACAGTGAGTATTTTCCATTGCAATTCAGTGAAATTACTGATATAGCGAACTACGTTGTTCAATTATTAGTTTACACAGGTTTCGAAGAAGACAAACGAATTGCCGAAAAGTATTTATTTTGTAATCTCTTCATCATAGAATAACTGCAAATGAAATTTTCAAAGTAATTGACAGCTTTATGTCTGAAAATGATATTCCTTAGAATAAGTGCATTGCCGTATGCAGTGACGAAGTTCGAGGCTTTAACAAGAAAACAGTCCGGTGTTATTTCTCAAATAAAGAAAGCTGAAATTAAATTTACTCATTGCGCCATTCATCTTGCAGCTTTAGTAGTCAAAATAATTCCCGAAAAGCTTAAAATCGTTTTGAATCCAGCTGTGAAAAATGTTAATTTTATTAAAAGCTGAGCTTTAAATTCAAGAATATTTACGATTTTATGCCAAGAGATGGGCAGTGAACATGAAATGCTTTTGTTACATTCCGATGCAAGATGGTTATCCAGAGGCAAATTTTAAATCGTCCTTTTGAACTCGGATCAGAAATTCAAATTTTCCTCTGTAATTCAAGATTTGAATTAAAAAATGTATATTTAGTGAATTATGGGTGGCGTGTTTAGCATATCTAACTGATATTTGTTTAGAGTTAAATTAATTAAATGTAGGACTACAAGGGCAAAGTGTTGATTTGTTTACCATTAGAGGTAAAATAAATGCAAAGATAAAAAACTCGAGCTAAGAATCAAAGAATTGGATAATACTATTTTAAGCTTTTTACCCCTTTTAGACAGTTTTCTAACCGAAAATAATTTGAAAATAAAAGAAGAATTAGCATCTGACATTAAAAATCATCGTTTTTCATTGGTAAATAATTTCAACATACATCTTCTCGAGGATTATGAAAAAGAAAATTGGATTAGAAATCTATTTTGTTCAAAAGTAGTACTTGAAATTTTATCTCATGAAGAAAAAGAACACTTTATAGAAAAATTCCTGTGAAAAAATTTTCCTGTGATCGAACGTTAACTGAAGATTTCAAAAATAACACACTTGTTAATTTTGGCTGAACTGAAAAAAAAAAGAATTTAAGGCATTTCAAATAATGCTATTAAATTTTTATTGCCTTTTTGTACAACCTATTTCATATGAACAAGGATTTTCTTCTATGTTGTAAATGAAAAATAAGTACAGAACAAAAATAAAAGTGGATCCTAATTTACGATTAAAACCAAGTGAAATAAGACCAGACGTAAAGAAATTGATCTCTTTTAAACAGGCCCAAATTTGGCACTAAATTTTATAATTAAAGTATTATAACTTTCATTTTGATAATTACAATGGTAACCACTATTTCATATAATATTTTTATGTGTGTATATTTTATACAAATAGCCAACAGGTTGTGCAAATGGCAAAATATATTTTTTAATATTTCTAATGAAAATCTGAAAAGTATTCATTGTAAAATGTAATGGTGGTTTCGAACTCGGAAAGTTAACATGAAACTTGCCTCCCCTAAGCATAGTATCAACCGGTTGGCACATGTGTACTGTAATGTACATTACATTAATGTGTAACTACATGTGTAATGTAATTATGTCATTAAATACATTAACTATTTAACTCAGGAATTAAATAAATGTAATTAAATACTAACAATAGGAAAAAACTACTACGTTGAAATGTTGATATTTCTTACATATCTGCATTCAAATCTCATGCATATCTGCCTATATATGCAAATTCTATAAATGAGCTAATAAATATAAAATAAACCTATACAAAACTTTCTTTTTGTTTTATTTTTTGTCACGTATTGTCCCCCCCACAAATGAATGATCTTCATGCAATAACACTACTTCCTTACGGAATTTCATGTGTGATCTCCTGATCTATTTTTAGATCTTTATGGAATGTTGGTGGAATCGATAAAACGAAAGACGATACTTCGATCCAAAATGCCGTATTTTCTCTCCGAGTATTTTAGAGCTTGATGATACCCTTCTAGATTCTTGAAATAAACAAACTGCAGTCATAATCACCGTTTAATGTAATCGTTTTCATGTTTTAGGGAACAACTTACACAAAAATGTATTTTTCTTTATCTTTTAAACTCCTAAAACAATTTTCTCAGAAAAATGTTAAAAATATGTAATAAAACAAATAAATGACATTTAATGGAATAGAAAGCAACAAAAATATATAGAAGAAACAATTTTAAAACATAAAGAAATAACTTTGTTTTTTTAGATTACCTCTTCCTTGGAACTATGGGAAACACTCTAAACTTTAGAAATGAAGAGCTTGTAACTAAATTTCGGAAAAAGGGAATAAACATAATTTCTCTTAATTTAATCAACGGAATGGGAAACAATGAAGAGCTTGTAACTAAATTTCGGAAAAAGGGAATAAACATAATTTCTCTTAATTTAATCAACGGAACTATGGGAAACACTCTAAACTTTAGAAATGAAGAGTTTGTAACTAAATTTCGGAAAACGGGAATAAACATAATTTCTCTTAATTTAATCAACGGAACTATGGGAAACACTCTAAACTTTAGAAATGAAGAGTTTGTAACTAAATTTCGGAAAACGGGAATAAACATAATTTTTCATAATTTAATCAACGTATCCTTAACAATGCTTAAAGTTTTTAATTTAATACGTATAAACATAACATCCCTACATGATGAATAATATTAACTAAACAATTTGTATGAATGAGGGACTAAATATGTACACCAACAATCATGGATAAAACTCGTATACAAGACCATAGGATGAGTTTCTTTCTCGAAAAAGTCGCTAGATAAAATATGAAGCCCCTGCTTGGATCTATTGTGCACTAAGCAATAAAAGCTTTCATTTTCGCGGAGCCATAGACGTCATTTTACGTATATTTACTTCCTTGTACGAAGAAAAAGAAATATAGTAATCGCGAAAAATTTCGTGTATCAATTCAAAGGAAGTATTCATCTTGACCATTCCCAAATACATTTGGATGACATTTTTGCGTGACGCCTGTAGGTACGTACAGAATAAAGGATTCTTTCTTTTTCCAAAACGGATTGTAAAATGAATTTAAACGGGATTCAAAAGGAACTTTTTTATAACGTCTGTAATTACGTAAGTATATTGGGGCAGAGTGAACAAGGCAGAATTCGTTTTTGCAAATTTAATTATATCCTGATCCAACAGATAGTTCTCTTTGATGAAAAAAACGCAGTAAAAAAATATGGCTCAATCTGATCATCTTCAGGTTCCACATGAGGTAAATAAAAAAATCAATGTTAATGAAAACATCAAACTATTTTTTAAGAATATTTTTAATGATTTTTATAGCAATTTTGTTTCCTGACCCAAATATGGTTGTAATTGGTAAAAAAATGCCATTCAGAAAGCTTCAGCTTAATTTCACTCGTCATCTTCATATTCGGCAAGTGAATCGAAGAAATTCATCTTGGTGTCGAACTTCGTAGGTTCGTTCTGAAACTTGATGGACTGTATATGAATCCGTTTCTGGCTTCTCTACCACATGTTTCCAATGGCGTATCTGTCACTAGTCTCACATGTCTCTCTGCTAGTTGAGAATGGCAAAGGAGCTTTCGTATTTCCAACTGAGAACTGTCTCTAATCAGTCTTATGTTTTCATCGCTGAGTTTCAAGTTAGCCGAGCGAATTCTCATAGCGAATCATCTCAAAATAATCCGTTGCTTTGAAATTAAATTTGGGAAGCTAAAATTGTCGTATTTTCCCCTTCCAGTCAGTTTTTCTTATTCCGTTTGGCAAATGATCCTCAGATCGGAAGCTACCATACCGGAAGAGTTGCTTTCATAGGCCGAGTTCACGAATATGTGTTCGTTCATTTTCCAGCATCGCCAACAGGATGTTTTCAGAGGAAGCAAAATAACAGTTCCTTTGAATAACTTCGTGAACGATTGCCTGAAATTTTCTCGATCATTCTGTGAACGTGACATTCTCCATCTCTTTCTCTAGGGATTTTCTTTATTTCAAATCAGGACGGCACATAAACTTTTATTACATATTCGGCGTATTACATACGTTGTAAATGGCTGGCTATGTGTCCTGGGCTTGGCAGTAGCCCCCTGTCGATGAACTCTACTGTGAGACTCCGTTTTAATAGTTTGTAGCTATTAAAACGTGTGAATCGTTATAATCGTTATATGAAACGTGTTAAACAGTTTTCTTTTCGTTTTTAATCTCCACTTACGTGAAATAAAATATATAGTTCATTGATTCATAAATCAACTATATGATCATCTAATGCAATGCTTTAATGGTGTGTTTCAGTAGGAAATATGCCGTTATTACTATATTTTTTAGTGAAATGGGTAAGCAGAGAAAATGATGCTTTATAGTGTTATTTTCCGTTCAGTACATGGTATTATGTAACTTTTGCTTTCATTTATTGTTTTAGTCATTCCAGCCAGCAATATATTCTATTATTTTTTATGTCCTTTTCTGAATGAATGCTTTTTTTTGACTGAATTACTCTACTATATAATTTCGAATGAATCTTCTTTTATAATAGAATTATTTTCAGGAAGAACGTATTGAATTTGTAATTATGTTCTATCTTTTCGATAACTTGTTTCGAAATAAATTGCAGACATACTTCATTTAATTATGATTGGCAGATACTGCCCTGTGTTTGGAAATTCGGGGGTAATATTGGAGTCAGTCGATTAGCGACCGAATTTCCTAGCTTTATGTTTTATGCCATATTCTAATAATTATTTCAATGAAGTATAATTTCAAATATCTCCAAAAACTGCAAACACAAAGCATCTGGATGATTGTAATTTCTCACTTATTGTAATTGAAGTGAGTACCTGTACGGTGTTTCGGTGGATATTCACAAATTATGTTTTCTATATAGTGGTTTTATTTTTTCTAAGTAAATAACTTTCATTATTGTTAAGAGAGGTTAAAAGTACGTCATTGTAAGAGATGTTAGGAAGGCTTATTATCGCACCTAACGTTACATCCGTATCCTTTTTCTTACTGGTAACCATTTTTGCTGCATCACGACCAATACACTAAGTTCTTTCGAATATTTTATTAAGGTAAATAAAGTGCCATGATTCTTTAACGCACTACTTCCCTTTCTAAGCACTTTATTAGAATCTTCACACGGACACTTCGCAGAGACAATGTACGTTGCACGAAAAAAAAAAAAGCACTTTGCACAAAGTGTACACCTTGCATAAAAATGGGGAGAGGGACAGTTCTATATCTCGCGTTCTACTGGACGGGTTGCCGAAATTTAACTTGCGTTTTCCATGTCTCGAAACGCTACTTAGGATATTTATTAGCTTTATATATAGCATTGTTATAACAGAGGTATGAGACAAAAGCGGACTTTTTCTGAAATAACATACCAATGCGTTTTTCCATATTACAATTCTACGACTCAAATTATGCCAAAGTGCCAAGATTTGTAAAAATCGCACGAGTATTTTTTAAAAAAATTAGCTCGCAAAATTTTAGCTTCTCCATGGTAATTGAATTTGGTATATATTTATTAATATCGCTTTTTTTATTAAACTTATTTGATTCTTTCTTTCACATTTCAAAATTTAAATTCACTCCAAGTAAAATTCGCCCATTTCTATGACATATTTTTTAAATTTGCATTTAAAAATAATTTTAATAAATATTTCGAAAAACAATTTTGAATTATAACCTATAAAGTTTTTACCATCATCTTAAACTAGATGTATTTCTAAGCATAGCTGTAAAAAATTAGAGTTTTTTTTTTCAAAATTTCCTGATATACATGAATTTACATATTGGAGCAATTCGAAATTTGGCGTCTTTGTTATAAGCGATAATAACGCCAAAGTGGTTTACGCACTTTGTTAAAATTATTTGAAAGTGTCAAAGATGACTTGTTTACAGCTCATGTAAAATGAAAAAAAAGGGGAAAGGAAAATAGGTTGCCATAAACTCAGAAGTTCGCCAAGTGAATTATTCTTGGGGGAAACTGAAAAATATGCGCAAAGATAAATAAATTTCTCACCAAAAATTACAAAATTTAATATCTAGGCATAATTTGAGCCGTAGAATCGAAATATGGAAAAAGATTCGAAAGTAATTTCAGAAAAGTCCGATTTTGTGTCAAAATACCTATCTTAGAACAATTGTTATATATATATAAATCTAATATATATCCTAAGTGGCGCTTTCGAGATAACAACGGTACCTAGAGGTACCTAGAGGTTTTGCTACCAACGGTATCCAGATTTGAATAACGTACGTTTCCACCCGAATATGCGCAACTGGAAGCTCAAATTTGGAATTTAGAATTTGTTTCATTATCTATTTCACATTTTATAAAATTTAAACGAAGTTTTGATGAACAAACTCAACTATTTAAAAGCAAGCAATGGCAACACTCTACTGGGAAAAAACCCTTTTTTAATCTCCAGCGCGCGGAACGGTGTATCGGGAATTCTAAAGATATGCTCATTTTAAATTATTTTGCGATATTCCTGTTTAACTGAATTTTAAGGTGTAAGTGCAAAGAACATGATATTTAATAAATAAAGGTAACACACAAAACATTAAAAAAACCCTTTGGACGTAATTTAAAATCTGAAACCTTTCAGATTTTTTCATTATTATTATTATTATATTTCAAGGTGTACATGATTTTTACTGTGAAACCTACCAGCAGTGGATTATTCTTCTAAATAAGGCACCAGAAATCAAACGGCTTCTAAAAGTATTCTTGTCATCTCATGAAAATATACTTATATTTTTATGGCTACCTCGTTAAGTATTCAAAATATATTAAGGAAATCTGTTGCCAGTAACCGTTGAAGCCTAGTATTTACTTAAAATCAGTCGTAGGAGTTTTATTGTCCTTAGAAAAGTAAAATTTAAATCGCGTTCCTTGAAAACCTCTCACAACAATTTCTTAAAACGCAGTGATATTAAGCTAGGTTTTAACACGTCTTAACATTAAAAGACAATATTTGATGTAAATTCCAAATAGTCAGTTCCTTACTAAACGTGACCAACGTCAGCTCTTATTTCCTGTTCAGTTTGAAGTTATGAGAAGACATTCGACAAATTATATAACGTAAATAAGAATTAATAAGCTTTAATTTTGAAACCTCACACTGTCTGCTTGCACTTGTTACTATTCGCGACTGTAATAATCTTACATTAGGAACATTAGGAACAGGTATCTTTAACTGCATGACTTAGCATTTGAGTTCCGGCTACTTTTTGGTTTTAAGTGAGAAACTACTCTCAGTTCATCATAAGGCATTTAATATATGTTGTTTATGTGTTAATATATTTTTTGGAATTTTACATGAGTTTAAAAGATAATTTGTGGCTTAGATTTAGGGATATTTTATAAAAGTGAAACGTTGGATTTCTAAATGATAATAAGGAAGAGGTTTTCCCATTATTATGTTTTACAACATTAATTCGTAAGCAATATTAATTTCCTTTCTATGCAATATTGGCAACATTAATTTTTCTTAAAATATTATACCATATATAAGCAGTAGGTCAATGGAAAGTCTGCTTTAAAATCTCCGAACTAAAGTTTCAGTTTCATGCCTTTCTTATTCTTTTTACTGATTCATTGTTATCTGTTTCTTCAACTGGTTCATTACCAGCAATCAAATCATCACAAAACTCTTCTGCGTATTTTAAACCGAAGAATGGCTTCGATTCTACACTGGTGTGCAAAACTTAAGCAACAGTGTAAAAATTTAGCAGATAGCCATGAAATTGCAGAAAAGGAGGTCTGGAGATCAGTACAATGAACACGTAAGTCAGCAGAAACGTCATGCGTATGCAAATATCAGGAACGAAACGTCAGAGGCGACCTGAGCGTACCCAAAACGCGTGATGTCGGCGCGCGCAGCTCAACAGTACAATAAAAGGAAGGACGGAGACGCAATTCAACATATTCGCTGCGAGTGCCAGTGACTCAGTTCGTGAAATGTGGCTAGAAGAAATCACCTGGACGACTTCACACGTGGAAGAATGACCGTAAAGCTGGAGGAGGGGTATACTGTCACCAGTGTAGCTGCAGAGTTCGGAATCAACAAAAGTGTCGTTTCGCGCGCTTGGAAAGCGTTCCAAACCACAGGTACAGCTGTTAGAAAGGTTGGCGATGGTCTCTCGAGGACGACATCTGCAGGGGATGACCGATATATCGTCCTTCAGGCGAAAAGAGGCCGACAGCAGTCAGCAAGCGCCATTGCTCAGCAGTTCTGTACAGCAACGGGTCGACAAGTGTCGCGGTTTACTGTGGCCAGACGCCTTCACAAAGGGGGCCTATTCGTCCGCCGTCCTGAGCGCTGCCTCCCGTTGAGAGCTGGCCACCGTTTACAGTGGTGCAGAGAGAGCAAAAACTGGACAACTAATCAACGGAATCATGTCCTCTTTACGAATGAGAGTCGGTTCAGTACCAGAAGCGATAATCAACGCGTTTTGATTTGGAGAGAGGTCGAGACCCGGTTTTATCCCAGTAACATTAAGGAAAGACACCGTAATGGTAGTCCTGGAGTTCTTGTCTGGGAAGGCATTATGCTGAACGGGCGAACTGAGCTCCACGGTTTCGACAGAGGGTCTGTAACCGGGGATCGCTATTGTGAGGAGGTACTCCTTCCCCATGTGCGTCTGTTCCGAGGTGTCATTGGCCCAGACTTAATTTTTATGGATGACAATGCACGCCCACATCGGACTCTTGCTGTTGAGGAGCTACTGGAAAGTGAAGATATCATTCGAATGGATTAGCCAGCATACTCCCCAGATTTAAATCCCATCGAACATGTGTGGGATGCTTTGGGGAGACGCATTGCAGCACGCTTACATCCTCCGGGGAACACCCAACAACTCAAACAGATGCTGATTGAGAAATGGGCACTCCTACCGCAAGAAATGTTGCACCAGCTGGTTCTGAGTATGCGGAGACGGTGTGAAGCAACCATTGCAGTGAGGGGAGGGCATATCCCATATTAAGGAACATCTGCTTGTTGTTCTTCCTCTTGGATAAACAATCATGAGTCACGATACTATGCATTCAATAAAGCTTGTTTTTGTTTGATTCCATGCCGTATGCATTGTATTCCTTTTTCAGCTCCGATGCTTTCGTTATCCTTTACGTACATAATACTCTCCTTCATTTCTGCATTTCATGTCTCTCAGTTGAATTCTCGTGGAGTTATGGCAAAAAACCCTGCTGTTGTTTAAGTTTTGCACACCAGTGTAGATCTTTCCGCATGCATAGTTGTTGCTCAAAATAAGCACATATAATTTCTTCTTTGTTTTAGAAAATGAAACCCTTTCTGAAGATTTCATACCCACTTCTTTTTAGAACAAAATTTAGAATTATAAGAAGGGATAAAAAAGTTCTTGGATTCAAATACATAATGCGATGTGGAAATTATAAATGCGTTCTTTTCGTATTTTATCGGTTAACTTTACCCTGTCTAGTATTTAACATTTTGTACCACACAAATTATTTTCCTTTTTAATTTCAGAGGGAACAGAATCCATTTATTTTGAGTATTACCCCAAGATATGTCAGATCGATCCTTAAGATGCTCTCAGTAAATATTCAGACAGAGCACTATTTAATTTAGCAATTACTTATCACAAATTATGAAATGTTTTCCGAAATGGAAAATGCTGTTGAGCTAAAAAAAGGAATAATATACGAGCATTTTGTTATAATATCACAGCATAAAAGAATGCTTGCATGCTATTGTTACTCCAGTAACTGATTATGCATTTAATTAGTTTTCTATTAGTCTATTAGTTTTCTAGTTTATTTATTCGAGTGTGCAAAGCCCAAGAAAATTATATCATGGAGCACTAAAAGGAAGAGCACTACTAAAGGAAAATAGCTCATACTCATATGCACATGTGGAGATCACACAAATTTCCATGCAGTTAGTCGAACGCTAGTCAATTTGGTGTGGTCGACTGTGGTTACTAAAGTTACGTAATACGCCTCTGCGTTAGAGAGCCAATGATTAAATTAACAAAGAAGACAACTGAATCCATTTCTAACGGGACTTCGGATAAATTTAAGATATTTTGTGCTCATTAAGATACCGATAAAAATGCTTCAAGTCGTTATATCCATCAATATCAAGAGGAAGATTACAATAGAATCCTCTTTTATGTAATAACCGATCAATATAATAATACGAGTAGTAATAATAATAATAATAATAATAATGAATATTGTTTAAATGCCCAGTGCGATGATTTAACAAAATTTTAGAGATATTATAGCTGAGCGGGAAACAATTTTCTCTTTTAGTATGTTTCTGGCTTTGTTTCAGGATTTAGATTCAAATACAAAGCCAAACTTTGTTCGGAATTTTACATTCTCTATCCTGATTGTTCTTCCTTTTACCAGGTATACTGGACACTTTATGTTAATCTGACAACTAAAACCTAATAACTGTATGAAACATTTATTTTTAACAAACATTGCTGAATATAAAGACAATAAAAAAAGAAATATTTATCACATCACTATTAATACTGCGTTGCAGATTAATCCCTCTCAATTACTAATTAATTATCCCTCTCAAATAAGAACGAACGAAAATCAGAAGGGGAAGAATAATTAACAATCATTGTTTCGTCTAGGAAATCATAAAATAATTCAATCATTGTGAAATTTCGACTCTTATCTATTATTGGTGTCATTCTGCATTCATTAAGAACATGCTACTGCACTTCAATTACACAATTCCGTTAAATATGAATGAACTTGAAAAGTCAAAATCAAATGAATTAGAAATAAAAGGTATTTTGATACTATCACGTCGTCTGACATTTGCTTAAATAGTATACATTCTGGTTGCAGCAGGAAAGGAATAAGCAATTCTTTAATGATTTAGTTCATACATATCTCAAATATTACGTCTGAAACATAATAGCTAATTTTTGGCGTCCCGTGAAAATAATTCATGAGCAGGAATAGTCCCAAAATAAAGGAAAAGTTAATGCAATGCAAGTGATAATTATGTAATGCAAGCGATAAATAAGTCTAACTATGCAATTTTAATTCAGAAAGATTGAAACTTTACTCTGAAGTACAAAACTTAATGCGGAAAAAACGGAGGAACATACATTAAATGTTGATTTACTGATTGCAGTTAAACTTCACAGAGAGGAATCTGATGCATCACCAACACGTATCACGACGCCTACTTAAAGTACAACAGTGCTTGCTTTAACCAAACAATGGCTAAGAAAGTAAACAAAAAATAATAAGCCTATGTTCAATTAGTAACTAGTTTTTAATTAATATTCACGTGCTACATATTTAACGAACATTTTATATTAATCTGCATAACATAAATATTCATCCCAAAAAATTTTACTTTTATGTGGTGATATTTGGATGATTAGAGGTTCACACAATTGGAATTTTGCTGTATAAAAATGTATAAACTGTTATGTATTATGTTGTTGTATAAAAAAGTTTAGTTACTCTCATACTGAAGTTATGTAAATGATAGCCTTAAACAACCACTGACATAACTTTGCGTTAGAACTGGAGGCTCCCTTCAGCCCACCAGGATACGAGTGTCCCCATAGCTCAAAAGAAGGGGCCCCGTTTACATAATTGTACGTATTGCATTTATTATTTAAGATTATAAAATACCATTATTTAATTTTTGTCCATTGTTAAAGTTCCCTCTTTTGTAAATTTAACCGTACGAAATATTAAATATTTTTGTAAATTATAACCATTCAATATGGCATCTGAATTCGTTCTTCTAAATTGTTTTAAAACTCATTAGTATTGTATAAAAGTTTGGAATATTTAAAATTGCGTGCATAAAGTTTTGGTAAAATTCAATCTTAAACTGAGATGGTTTTATGCAAAACTCTATGCATTTTAAAGCAAACAGACTTGAGTCCCGTCTTCTTCAAGAAACAGTAATCGACTTAAGTCTAAATTCCTGTGAACATACAATGGCTGAAAACTGAAAGTGTGTTATTCCATGATAAACCGAAGTATTTATACCGCAAACACAGCGTTTATTGGACATCAGTAAACCAAATAATAGAGGCTCATTTCATCACTCTATTCTGCTGGACTAGAACCGAATCCACAATACCCCAAGCCATATCTGTTCATTTGAAATCAATAAATATTAACCCGAAAGAGCTATTAGGCTCGAAATGGGATTTTGCGTTGAATCACTACAAATGCGTAATAACACTTCTCATCCGAATCTGTTGCCTTTTAGCAAAGCATAAGACGTTTATCTTTCAAACTGAATATGCCTGCTGAGGATTAATAAACTTAAATATTTGAAAGCGATAGACGCAGTTCTCAAGAATATTCCTTTCTTAATTTTGAATAGGACGGATTTAAGTTCTAAAAATAGTAATAAAAATTAGTTATAAAAATTAATTATAAAAATGCATTTAATTTATGATCTATCTAATTAAAATATTCAATATTTTAATACTAAGACGTCGGGTATTTTTTAATTAGTTATTTAATATTTTGTAAAATTTTATGAATTTTTGATTTACAAAATAACCATTTGAAAATAAGCAGTGGCAACACTGTACGGAATAAAACATTCAGAGCGCGAGACTATCTATCGGAAATTCTAAAGCTTTACTTTTTTAATATTTCGTGATTTTGCCGTTGAATGGAATTTTATGTAGGTAAGTGCAAAGAAAGTGATATTTTATAAAGAAATTCAAAATGCAAAATAGTAGTAATAAAAAGCGAAAAAAGTTCTATAAGCAATCTTACTAGGAAAACCGAACACTAACATGACGAAATAAGAAATAGAAAAATATATGCCAACGCTTGGAAAAATATAGGCCACAAATTGGTAATTCTAAACTTATACTGCTATGCTGCTCCTAAATTTTTTATGATTTTTTTGTTCAATTGTATATGGTACAAGTGAAAAGAAAATAATAAAGATAAAAAGATAAAAATAAGGAGTTATATGGAGTGAGTGCCAAAGGAGACAGGTAAACTGCGAGCTCAACGAGACCTTAAAAAAACTTAACAAACTCTTTCGGGCGAAAGTCAAAAGTTAAGACCTTTCAGATTTTTTTTTGTATTATCTTCTTCTGGTTTACTAATCAACCCTTTACTTTTCTAGGGTATTCGCAGACTACAGTATTTCCACATCGTCACATATGCAGTGTCAATATTGTTCCTGATACCAGCTCTCTTCATTTTTGTCATTTACAAGTAAGTAGTGAAATAAGTAACTTTCAACTCTCAACATTTGAGTAAAAACAACATTTTTACTCAAAATCTGCACATTACCATAAGAAATAAATGCGTCTGACTGCTGTTATTCTAGCTGAATATCTGACATTTAGGTTTAGTTATTTGAGTCACTGAAACAATGACCTGTATGGGAAATTGTTTAGAAAGAAGAGGCTTAATAATATGATTCATACACGTGAGTTTATTTCTAGATAGAAGTAATACTCATTTCTGTATGAAACATATTTCAATTACTTCTATACTAAATATCTACTATATTCAAGGTCAAAAGTCCAACGATTACTTCGAACTTATTACTGTTAGATTAACATTAAGTGCCCAGTATACTTACTCGATACCTGCTCTAATGCCAGGGATTATCAGAGTAGGTATCGAGATTCACAAGTAGTTCAATGCAGTTTATTGGAAAATACAAAAGCAGTTTGGAATTTTGTTTCCAAAAATTAGACAGTTATTTTTTATTTTTATTTTTATCTATATAGTAAATAACAATGCGCACTTCTTATGGTGGTCATGCATCTGAAATGTTTCAAAAGTTTTCAATTTCTTTAATTATTTTCGTTACATGCTTTTAGAAATTTTATCTGTACTTTTTAATAACTCCCGTAAGAATTATACTTTGAAATGACTGGAAATTTTGGAAATGTTCACCTTCATCTAATTAAGAAGAACACAAACACGTTATAAAAGAATACTGAGTGAGGAAAATCTCAGAAAATCCATTTTATATTTTCTAGCTTAAAAGTGGAAAAACAGACCTATTCTATATTTATATGCCTTTATTCTTGTAATCATAATCATTGCGCTGGAAAATCTCATCACCTAAAACTCGAGTGTTGACTCTTGAGAAGTGTAATTCTTCAAATTTCGGAGTTTCGGATTCTCGGAAAAAAAATTAAAATTCTTAAATAACGCGAAAAATTAATTTTCCTACTCTCTGACAAATAGTGATTTCTTGAAATTCGAAATTATTCTTAGTCACAAAAACTGTATTAATGAACTACAGCCTTTTCCTACTGACGCCATTCAATTATTTCAAATAAAATATCACAGAAATGCAAAATGCTTTGAAAATATAATTTCATATTGAGACATTTAGGCTTAATGTTTTAAAGCTATGAGTTTTGAATGATATTCATGGAATGAAGTGACATGAAACTTTTAATAGTCGCTTTCAAAAAGCAAGAATATTTTCTAAAAGGGTAATGAAAGCGATCAGATTTATTCAGTGTCACACAGAACTGTTAAGAAAATACCGTTGAAGGATGGATGAAATTTTATCGGTTGTTAAGATATATGTCTATCGATGCTGCAGAGTTTTATTGTTACTAGGAGGTATCGCTTTTAATGCAGAAGATAGTGTACTACTAAAGAAATTAAAGCAAAATTCTGTAGCAAAACGAGATTATGTATGGCTATGGAAAACTACACCGTTTTGTGTAAAATCAAGTCAGCTGCTTGTGAAAAAATATTATTTTTTTGCAGCATAGTTAAACCTAAATAAAAAAAATAATAAATAATCTAATTTTATCCTTTCATTTTGCATAATTTTTCCAGCTTTGGTTTGTTTGTTTCGCAGTCGTCAAAGACAGTCATTTTCACTAAATTTTTAGAAGCTTAAGAATTCTGAATCTTATATCACCAGAAATTAATTAATTATTTTTAATTTAGAAACCCCAGATCTCGGGAAAGCAAATTATTCGGGAAAACACAGTGCCAGTAAGTGTATATGTCAGCTGGGCGATTTCGTATTATAAAACGTCAAGTGTACAAATTTAACAACAATACCGTATTTCTCCATCCACTGATCAATAAATTTAGGTCACCAAGGAGGATAATATGTTTGGAAAACTAACTTCTGCATGCCTCCACACTTTCCTTCTCTTGTTTTCTAGGAATTTAATTTCGCAAACAAGAACTCTGCGATATCGTACGTCCCCCACCACGGCTAAAACAGTTAATACTGAAATCATTCTTCTCTTTTCTCATATATGAAAAAACTTTTGTGTACGAAATACATTAAATGAATATTGGGTTAGCACCAAAGTAATACATATAAATGTTTAAAGCCTGTTTTATACTTTTATCCAGTTTGCCAAGTAAAAATTAAAAGAGTTTCAAATAGCAAGAGTTATAAATAAAAGCAGCCTATTAAATGTCATCTTGGGATTTATAATCTAACCAAGAGAATTATTGTCTCGTAACTGTTAGTAACAGTTTTTCAGTTTGGAAAGATGGATTATTACCAAATTTTAAGGCAGTTTGTATTATTCTTTTCCAGTTAAATATTTGCAACTTTTTATTAGAGCAGTTAAAGTGTAATTAAAATTTACGAATTTATCCAAATATTTTTTAACATAAAATACTATTGTTTAGTTCGTGTAGCGTTAAGTTTTTATTTACTTTCTGTTTTTTTAATATTTTACAAGTCTGCTTTTCTCTTTATTATAAGTATATTCTTCGTTATTTGTACATTTTATATTTTCTTACCTATGTGACTCACTTTGTAATTTTTTATTTCATTTTCTTTTCGACTCATAACAAAATAAAACTGTAACATCATATTGTCGTAGAGATGGATTTAATCTGAACTAATTTAGTTAAAAGTGTCAAACATAAAATCTACATGATTTTGTATGTAGCAGGCCTTTGTACCCTGTTTCTTAATATCGATATTCAAAAAAGAACATACACTAATGCCATAACTTTAACGAGCTCTTTATTTTGTACACGAGCCTTCAATACTAGAATTTACATTTGTTCCTTATGGTTTGTACATTTTAGTCAAACTGGCGAAGCATGTCAGAGCTGCTTGCTTAACGAGAAGCATACTTGCATGCAGAACGTTTTAAAGAAAAAATGGGTTTTAATTGTACATTAAAAATTAACGATAATACTATTGCAGCCAGGCCGTTCATAGGGATTTGCAAAGTTCGGGTCAAGATACCAGTATACACTTGTACCCACTTGCCATAGGTGAGTTTCCTCTGAATGTGTTAACAACTTTTAAACACTTTTTAAAAGTTTTCCTATAAGAATACCGTAAAATTTTATTCTTTGGTGTTCTTTGCTCCCTGATTTTACTTTTCATCTCTAAAATAGACTACTGGCTACATATAAATAAATATATTAACTATAACTATACACTGATGATTAAAATATTTTTCCGAAAAAAATATTTAAATAACACATCATTAGCCAAATGCAGTAAAGCAAGAAAATGTTAATGCTTTAAGAGAAACTACTCTATTTTTTCAATATTTACCTGAATGCCTATAAATCTTTCCCATCATTGACATCAAGCCCGGCATATTTTGAAAGGATATTTTCAAATACACTAGAGCTGTTTACCATTTCTGAATAGTTAAATACGCAACACTTTATGTACACTGCGAAAACAATTGGACAGTTCTGTATCTCCCGTTCTACTAAGCCCATTGAAAAAATTCAACTTGCGTTTTTCATGTCTCGAAAGCGCGACTTAGGATATGTGTTAATTTATACATAGCATTGTTCTAATATAGGTATTTCGACACAAAATCTGACTTTTCTGAAATGACATGCCAATGTTTTTCCATATTTCGATTCTATGATTCAAATTATGCCAAACTGCCAAGTTTTCTGAAACTCGCACGAATAGTTTTAAAAAAATTAGCTCTCAAAATTTTAGACCCTCAATGTTAATTGAATCTGGTATATATTTATTCGTATCTCTTGTTTTATTAAACTTATTTGATTATTCCTTTCACGAAATTTAGGTTCATTCCAAATAAAACTCGTGAATTTTTTATGATTCATTTTTAAAATTTTTATTTTTAAATAATTTTTATTAATTTTTCGAAAACAATTTTGAATTATGACCTATAAAATTTTTGCCATCATCTTAAAGTAGATGTATTTCTACGCATACCTGCAAAAAATTAGAGTTTTTTATTCAAAATTTCCTAAGATATACTTGAATATTGGCTCTTTTGAAATTTGGCATATTTATTATAAGCAATAATAACGACAATTTGGTTTATGCAGTCTGTTAAAGTTATTTGAAAGTATAAACGATGACTTTTCCCCGCTCATGGATAATGGAAAAAAGGAAAAGAAAATAGTTTGCTATAAATTAAGAAGTTCGCCAAGTGAATTATTCTTGGCGCAAACTGAAAAACATCCGCGAAGATAAATTTTTAAATTTCTCACAAAAATTTGCAAAATTTAATTTCTATGCATAATTTTATACGTAGAATCAAAATATGGTAAAAAGTTGATATGTTATTTCAGAAAAAGTCCGATTTTGTGTCAAAGTCCCTATGTTAGGACAATGTTATATATAAATCTAAAATATATCCTAAGTCGCGCTTTCGAGGCAGGAAAAACGCAGTTTGAATTTCGTCAATCGGCCCAATAGAACGGGCATACAGAAGTGTAACCCCTTCCCCTCTTTGTTCCCCGCAGCGTACATAAAAACGTATAACTTCACAACAAACTGCAAAAGTTTGTAACCATACAAAACGCAATTCATACACTTTTATACTAATATTATATACATCGCCATGCTAATAAATGTTTTAAATCTAAGCTGCCCACTATCTTAACGGGTGGCTATTTCTAGAATATTAATGCATTTTGTTCAGCTAGAACTATAAGGTCTGAAAGATCATCACTTAACATTTATTAATAAAATGCAGGTTCACGTAATGTATCTGTTAATAATTTAAAAAACTTTGGTATATAAGGATGCCAGTGAAAGAAGGGAATGTTCTATCTAGGCTGGTGTAGTCTTTACTTTTTGTTTGAATAAGCTTTCCGCTTCTTTCGCAAAATAATAGAAGCATTTTAAGGGCAGAAAAATTTATTGCGTTAGTTGAGCAGAAATGTGAAAGTTTAATAATAATAATAATACTTTAAGTCTTTAATATCTCTCTTCTTAAAAAAAAATAAAAGTAAAAAAAGGTAAATTAATTAAACTTTGCATAGTAAAGGAAAAAATATCCTATATTTAATTGAAAGAACTTTCAACATATTGACAGCAGATTAGTGTTCCCAACATTTTCATGTTTAGTTTTGTTTCTTTAGCGATTTCTTTAAAATAATTGCATAGTTAAATCAATTTAGGCAATATCTCTACGATGAGACGAATTAAGAAAAAGAAATAATTTCCCTTGAAAATCAAAACTAGTTTAAAACCTGTTTACCTAAAAAATTTACTCTGAATATGTATATCTATACGCATAAGTCGTTTACTTGTAATCACTGCGCTATCCTAAATATAAAACTAATTAATTATAAGCGCTCAGCAACGTCAATCATGAATAAAGGCTATAAGAGCCAAATTAATCGTTCTTCCAAAAATGGTTAATCCTACTTCCAACGTAACATAAGTAAGGGAAAAAGGTATTTTTATAGACATAACAGCTTTTGAGTGTTTTTATAAGGTTCTTTATTTTAGTTTAATAGCAAATATTTAAAAATTTATTAAATTACTTCATTTAAAACAAATCACTTAAAAACTTTTAATTAATATTATTTAAAATTTAAAAGATATCATTTTCTTACAGATTTGCAGAAAGACCAGTATTATTGCTACAGAAAAAAAATCATAAAAATTAAATCGTGTAAAATATAAAAGAATCAGATTTTAGGTAGTATAGCATAACATTTTAATGTAACAGATTGGAAATTATTTTTGCTCTTGCCGCTCAACCGGTATAGTGGTTAGCGTCGCTCATTGCCGTAGCGAAGCGCTTGGGTTATAATCCCGGAGAAGGCATGGGAGTTTGTAAATGTATAATAAGTGTCTGTGCGGCATGGGAGCACTCTAAATATGTGAGTCCTAAATATGTACGAAAGTTCTTCGTAAAGGTGGTGGTAGGGGAAGAGGGGTGGAAAACCCTCGGACTTGTCCCACCGGACTGCTCGCCATCAAAATTGGGGGAGGAACTGAGCTAAATCGCACTGTGCTCAAGGCTGTTGCCAACAACAGGCGTAATCTTGCGCTCCTTGCTATGAGGAGTTTCGTAGACTTGCGCTCACTATAGGTCAGACAAGTAAGAATTAGTTTGTAGAGATATTAGGTAGTTTTTGAAGAAGGAGACATGAAAAATGAGCAATGCCGTCGCCGGGACTCGAACCACGGACCTCTCGAATACGCGCCAAGCGTGCTGACCACTACACCACGAAGGCATGCGAAGAAGACGAGAGAAATGCCTTATATACTCCTCCTTTCAAAGTGCGGCTGGGGATTAGAAGCCCATTCACCAAATCCTGATGGTAAAGAATCATCATTCACCACCTTTTTTAGGTCGGGCCCCACTGTAAAGACATTAGGTTATTCGGAAGCAGGAGTCATGAAAAATGAGCAATGCCCTCGCCGGGACTCGAACCACGGACCTCTCGAATACGCGCCGAGCGCGCTGACCACTACACCACCAAAGTATGCGAAGAAGGTGGAAGAAATACCTTATAAGTCAACAACAACAGCAACGAATTTTTGATCCTTAAAGACGAAAAATAACATCTATTCACACTCGAAATGAAGCCAGTTCCTCTAAGGTTAAATTGTTTTCAATTTTAAGTTTAATAGATTTTATTATTTTTTGTTCTGAAATTTATTTATCCGACAGTTTTAAAAATACCCGTATAGAATTACTTATGTTTTTATAAAGAAGTATACGTTTTCTCATGCACTTGCTATATATCTCTGTATAACATGTATCTCAAGCGAATACTAGTTAGAAATGAATACGACAAAACGAATGTAAATAATCCCCTTTTAAAGGTTTCTATTGCAATGGAGAGCAACGATTATATGAATACGCTTGCTGCTAGAGTCAAATGATTGCATAAACAGCTGTTTCAATTTTCGCGCATTTATTCTCTTCCATTCTAATTAAATTCTCCCGGAACTTGACGTTATGAGGAAAGCAATAATAAAATCGGAGGGTTTCACATGGTTGCGACATGGATGTAAGATAATAGCGTCCTATCAGCAACTCACAAATATATACTTTCGATGCTAATGTAAATATAATCATTTTGTGCCTCAGATGATTCTAGCAATACCTAAACAACTGATTAAACTTCGCATTTTAGCATCATCTACAAGTATAATCTATGGAATTTAGCGAATACCTGCTTTTTAAAAATAATTTTTTGAACGTTTGTAGAGACACTAGGTTATTTTCGAAACAAAAGTTTGAAGAAATAAGCAACGCATTCGCCGGGAATCGAACCACGGAACCTCTCGGTTACGCGTCGAGCGTGCTGACCACTACACCATGAAGGCATGCAAAGAAGGCGAGAGAAATATCTTATACATTTATCCTCCAAAAATACTTTTTTTTTATTTGCATGCTGTTTAATTACTACAATTCTTCTGTTACGCTTAGATTTAAAAATTAAGCGATTTTCAAAGACACTGTATCTTAATGTAAAAACGAAATTGCCAAAGGACCATGCCAAAGGAAATTGCTTTTATAAAAAATATCTTTCAGTCTATCATATGGTGTAGATGCATAAACAGTCGCTCTGTAAGTGAATATAATTCAAGCACTGATGATCCCGTGTTAGAATCTTGAGTAAGATTGTAAGTTGTAACTGTAACTGTTTTCCAGAGTCAACCGTTTAAAATCCGTTATTGTAAACTCTTCTTGAGAAGATGGTGATCAAAAAGGACTACTTCTTGAGTGGACTGGTGTCCTTTATATGTATTTTTCAATGCATCTCGTTATTTACGTGTCATATTATGTAGTGAAAGTTAAGGTCTATTTCTCTTGATCAGAATAATATAGTTTTTAATACCGGGATCACACTATTTGTTGTCTTAAATTATTTAAGAATGTGAAATTTAAAAAAGATAAAATTCGATTTTACTGATTATTGAGTTTCAGGCATTATACTTGCTCCTCATTCACTTGCTTGGAGGATTTTTTAAACATACAAACTTTTGTAAACATACGAGTAAAGCATTGATTTAATAGTAAATCCTTTAATTTTATCTTTAGTTTAAAATATGGCAGGATTCAGTCTTATATTAGTATCAATCTTCAAGGAATACATGAATTTCGAAAGAATCTTTTGCAGTACTATGTACATAAAAATGCAAAATTCCCATGCCAGATTTCCGTTATTGCTATTGGCTACTTTTAATGTCAGTCAACTTTCTACTATTATCGCCTTTGGTTGCTATTTGTTATATGCAAAATTACGTTTTAATTAGTTCTTCAATTTAACGGTTAGTTAGGGAATAGACATAAAAGGATTAGTTAGCAAAGAAATCTAACAAGCACATTTGTCGGCAACAACAGCACTATGGCACAAATTTCTTATTAATTTGGCATGTCTGGTATTTATAGGCGGTCTGACTTTTCATGCAGTTTTTTTATTTTACATATTTAGAGACAAAAAATGAAAACGCGCTGAGGATAAAGTTATAATTAATTTTTCGGCTTAAGCATAAGCAATACATTTTATAAGTATGAAAAAAGAATTTTTTAAATTAATTAAAAGAACGTAAACACCTGAAGTTTATGGATACGTTCTTTTTCTTAAAGTAAAATATTTGCTCGCTAAAAGTAATTCCTAATTTCACTTCGTAACTATATATATGTCAAGAATTCGTGTAGGCGTACATAAATGCACTTATTTAAACAACGTTAGAATGAAAACGCATTCTTTCAGTTTTTAAGCTGAACAACTTTACTTACTCATCAAATTTCTATGCTTTATGTGCAGCGATTGTTTAATTTAAATTCCCTGGATTATAAAAGATATATTTATTTCTGTTATTTTTCTTTGTTACATTGTTATGCTTTAAATAAGAAGCGTCGTAATTCTTTTAAATACGTTTTAATGCGGGAACGTTTGCGTGAACAAATCGGCTACCGATGAGATATTTGTCTAGTTTTATCATAACCGCTTATTATATTCAATAATATGCAAATGTTTTCTCTCTATTAAATTATTCCCTATTAAATAAAAAATTTAGATTTAAGATTTTAATAATTTGCTTAAATTTCTTTCGCAAGCTAATCAATTCAGCAAATATGTTTGTAAATTATAACGAAGATCCTTTGTTTATTTTATTTTTTTCGGAAAAAAACTGTGAGCTAGTTGTCTCAGAATTGCATACGGGCCGGGCCAGAATGTTTTGTTTTTTTAAATGAAAAATTTTCATGAGAAAATATATGTTAACCAAATTTTAAATTTCTGTTACATAATATTTATCAAAACATGCATAAGCATCAATAATAATGCAAAGGAAAAAATTCAAATTTATACTTTTTTTTTCTTTCTGAGATGTAACGTTTGGTACCTGCAAGGTATATTTTTGGTTACACTTTGTAATTCAAACATATTGGCAACTGAATATTCAGTTTCCAGACTGACGTTTATTTTAAATAGTTCTAATATGGTTAATGAATCATTAAATATGTTCGTATGTAAAACGTTATAAACTTGTTTATTTCTCACTAAATCTTGACACTTGATGCCTTTCGATCCTGATAAAGTTTGTAGCTTTGAAGAAACGTTTTTAGAAATTATCTCAATCAAGTACTATAAATGCTCCATGGTCAGTTGCATTATTTTTTCGTTTTCAGTTGTGAAAAAAAAACTGTTTGCATATAAATGTATTCCCCAAAAAAGGAATGTCTTAGCGAAAAAATTTGTAACTGAACATATTTATTTTTTCACTAGTACTTTAACCAAATGTACATCTTCAAAACGTTGAATACGTTTTATATCACACTGCAAATTAATTAGCTCCATTTATAGATTTTCAGTGTTTATCATGCTCATTTTTAATAATAACGAAAATAATGTAAATTTGGAATAAAAAAATAAATCTTGAAGTCTTTGCGATATTGTATTTCCAACAAATATATAATTTAAATGTATTCGTGGGCAGTCTAAAATTGCTTCGCAGGTCGCATGCATCCAGTTTGAGACCACTACTAGAAGTAATGGCAGAAAAAATTCAAGTCAAATGGCAGAACCAATCGTGGATCCGCATAAATCACAAAGACAAATCAGAAATCGGAAATCCTATTTTATACGGAAATTCTTGCGAAAATCAAAGCTTTCTATTCAGGAAGTGATATACGTCAACACTACGCTTAAATAATCCATGACAATCAAGAAGTCTGTGTTTCCCGATATAGCAGTTCAAATACGTCTAAAACGAATATTTGCAAAACCGTCAAGTATTGCTGAGTTGCAGTTTTTTTCTTTTGACAGCTTCTCATACTACTCTCTATTCCCATCACAGAATAAGCAAAATTTTTCGCCGACAAAATGGCTCGATAGCCACGCAATAAATAAGGCTACTGAATACTGATACTTCGACATGGATAGCGTTCAGGCGCATTGCATAGCAGATCAAGTAATGAAAATCCAGTCCTCGTGATTGCTTACAACGTGAGTGACGTTTTGGCAACATCTCTATTATTTTGTTTTATTGAATAATAAAAAATGGCTTTTACACATGTATTTTTGTCGATTTGTTTTCTGTGAACGATAATGTTAGGAGAGAAATTTCATACGCTTCCTTATCGGTAGGATAATAAGACTGTAAAATCATCTAAGAACACTAACCATGTACGAAGCATTATTAAGCATTTAAAAGATGTTAATTACCGAGTTTATAAATTTAATACCACCATTTTTATTTCTATTTATACATAAATGCTTTCAATAAAAATTTACATAAATAGATGTTTAAACTAGATAAACAAGAATTTAAATACCTAAAAATAAAATTTATTGATTTTATGCTAATGTTTTGTTTCCTAATACTAAGTTACCTTTAATAAAGAAAGAGGTGCGTGAGATTATCACTATAACGATTTATTTTGCTGATTTTAATATACATATATTAGAAAGGAATTTTCCTTCCTGCATTAACCCTTACTATTTTTATACAAAGATGCAAAACTTGTCGTAAATATATGAGTTCGACGTCTGCTTGAACAAATACAATAAATAAATACTTTCGTACAATAAATATTCCTTTAAATTAAACACAAGTGCTTTACTTTGTACCAACACTCAAAGAGTTTAACTCTACTCGCAGTTAATTTCAAATAGGTATTATTTAAAAAACAAATAGAATTGCAGTTTTGGGCAAAGGATTGCTTAATAGTAGCATCGTAAAATTTTTATCTCTTCCTCGTTGAATAGACCAAAAATCTGTTCTTCTAAATGAAGAATTTAAGTGATCTGGATTGGTTTATAGCAAAACAAATGAACTTCTAAATATTTCCATTAATGTTTCAGAAACATTTGATAGTGTTCCACTCTTTTCTCTTGCAGGCAACTTCAAGTATATCGAATCACAATGCACAAGAATTTGTTCACAGCTTTATTGATGAATGCTCTTGCATGTATCATCTTCAAAAGTTTTGTCATTTTGGATGAGCTGAATCATTCGAGTGATAGACGCACTGTACTGGAGAACAATGGAGTAAGTATAAAAAAATACAGAATACATAAATGCTTCAGTTTCTGTTTAGCTGAATTTTAAAAAATCCATGAAGTTTTGGGGTCACAAAAAAGTTATTACAGTTGAACCATTCAAAATAGAGTTTACTCCTAAAACCTCTAAAAGGAAAATTAAAAAATTAAAAAACATAAAGAATAATTAACATTAAAAACTGTATTATCGTGACACATAATGCTAGAAATATTCTATATTAATTATAAAACAGCTGAAATTATTCTTAAAAACTATTAGTTGGATATATTGTAGCTTAAATGTATTTAAATCTAATTACTGTTACATCTGATTGATAAAATATTTAATTCGTGTAAATAAAAATTTATATTATTCGGATACGTAATTAAAAAATAAATATATAGATTTAAGCCATTAATCAGTGCGTTTATTGCTTTAAGATTGTTTAGCTTGCAATCACTGATAGATTAATTAAATGCTAGATTAATTAAATGCACAAGATAAATTATTTGTCTAATGACAACATTCTAAGAAATAAATGTTTAATATTTCGCCAACGACAACACTTTCTAGTGGCTGCTTCTAATTTCTTTCTTTTCTTTTCGCCATCCATTTCAAAGGTATAAGTGTCTACGGATTTTATTTTGCCAGGACATGATTTAGTATGTTAAAGGTAACAATACACCAGTCTCGAAGTTTAATACGATGTCTGATGTTAATTTGTAAATGGCAAGTGCTATTTGGTCCTTTCAATTAGTATGTTAGGATTTTATTCAAATGAAGTAAAAGGTGGCATTTAATGTTTTCAAACAACATTTCCGCATATAAGTTATAGTCAACAAAGGTCCGAAGCTTTAAAAACTGTATCAATCTCTCTTTTACGTATATAAATATACGTCAAGAAATCTCTCTGTCTGGATATATATATGTATATATATTAAATATTTTGGCCTATGTTATGAGCATGCGAAATTTGGCTGCTTTCAATTATTTAATACATTAAGATATATAATAAGTTATAGAATAATAAGTATATACTAATATCACATTAGTTTACGTGTCTTAAGGTCACGTTTTTAACTGAATATTCTCTTTGTATAGCACATTTCCCTAAAAAAAATTCTTTTGTAAACACTTTCGCGCCGGAGAATTTACCTCATCAGCTTGAAAATTAATAAATTAGTAATTTAAATACATTTCTTACATCTCAGATTTTTTTTAATTTGAAAGAATTCATTCAATCTTGCGAAGGAGACGAAACAAAATCTTTTCTTAATTATTGTATATTTTGCGGGAAAAAGATAATTCCCTTTGATAATTCAGCTTTTTTCCACAATATTAACAACAATTAAATTACATCCTTTTCTAATCTGTTCTATTCTATTTTGATTTGTATATTGTATTTTTTTACTTTAGGTATATTTTTTCTTCAATAATAAATTACTAGCAGAGTATTTACATGTTATTTCAATAGTTTAATTTCAATCTTCTAAATTCATTTTTCATGCAGTTAATTTACTATGTTTTTTGTACTCCCTTTTCCTGAAATAATCATAAATAAAAAATTAATAAATATCTGTTTATACCGAGAGAAAGATTAAAAACGCTTCACCATACTATGTTTGCTTCAAAACGTTTCTTCTTGCAGTTAGAAGACACGCCATTGTTTAAATGCCCTCTAAATCAATAACGCTTTAATCAAAATCTCTGCCCTTTTTGCCTAATTTTAAAATTCACATTCATATATACATACATATACATATAAATAGGGAGGATATGAGATATTAGATATATGTGGCAGAAGGGCAATTGGTTAATACAGCATATGATAATTTTATATTCATACTATAATGTTTAATAATTTAGACCCTTTGGCGTATGTCTAGTCAATGATAGAACAATGAGAGCCTTTCGTCAGTAAGTAACAAATACTCAACAATAAAAGATAGTCAAATTTTAGCATGTAAGTGAGAGGAATGTGTAGAGGAAGAGCATATTGAATATGTATATTAAATAAAAGAATACAAGTTTAAAAACTTTCTGAAACATCACTGAAACTTACTGAACTCTACCATTTCCTGATCCGCACTTTACGGAGCCACCGCTGGGTGAAGGTACTATTAATAATTACGGTTGTGAAGTAGTCATTTATTTTATCTACCCAGTTGTTTTATGTTCAGTATCCTTACTGTCATTCTCCATTTTCGTTTTCCTGCCAGAATGCTAATTTTTAGATCGCGCGTATTCAAATGAGGTGGAAAGAGAGCATTTAAAGAAAGATTTTATATTGTTTAGTCAGAGCGCTGTCCTCCTGCTAAAGGCCATGTTGCTAGTTGAAGTCCTAAAATAGCAGTCTGTCGGCAGCGTTGTTTTGTTCTTTGCCAATACTGCTTATCACGCCGGTATAGGTTTGAGCCAACTTGCGCGTTATTCATTTCTGTGTAGCCTTTGGCTAACTTTAAATTAATCTGAATTTGAATTAATTACTTTGGAGTTATGCCATAAATGCTGGCTGGTTTTGTAAGCGCAAGAAATTCTTTCTGATAAATTATTGAGTTTTTGATAAAAGGGTCTTTTACACTCTTCTTAAGTTCTCTATTTTGTTACTGAACATAGGGGTAAGTCGCTTCGATCCATATAAAACCTCGACTTAGTGTAAGCTTCTCGAGAAAGTGAGACTCTACACGGTAACTATTTCTGAGTTGTTTCAACAGTTTTATTATTTTGTGTCCAGAGCAAGATAAGATGTCAGGTTTGATACAACTTTTGTTTTCTCTACTAGGGTATGATATTTTTTTAATTTTTATTTACTATTAATCTTCTTTATAATTCTGCTTTAAATAACTATTTGCATTTTTACCTCTTCTTTGGAATTATATTTTTGTGTCATTATTCAGTTTTGCTTTTATAATTTCTTTTTCGATTGAAATACCTTCTGAAATCGCGTAAATAGCAAATTTTATACATTGTTTAAATTAAGTACAATTCAATTTCTTCTCTTATGATCATCCAGTAATCTTCAAAACCAATTTCAATTTGCTCATCATTGATCGACTTGATCAGACTATTATTCAATTTGCTCATCATTGATAGAGTTGATCAGACTATTATTCAATTTGCTCATCATTTATCGAGTTGATCAGACTATTAAACACTAGTAATTCGACCGGGTTCTAATCCAATGAATAGATTGGTTGCATGTTTTTCTTGGGATTAGGTAAACAATAATTTTTCCTTTTTTCAAATTCTTCTCAAGTTCATTTTTCTTTGTTTGGGTTATATTTTTGGTGGTTATTTTCACCTACTTGCTTCACTTTATTCCAGTTCTATGTGGAAGTATTTTGACAATTTTTTCTTTCAATTTTTAATTCCTTTTTGAAAGCATAATCTTTTATTCATTTATAGCAAATTACCTAATTCAGTATCTTACCTTTTCGGTTTCACCCATGATCAAGTAAATGCTTTCAGTAGACCTTCCATATAAGTCTTTCCTTTGATTTAATTTTCATTCATATTGAAAACACACAACAGTTGCTCAAAAATGAAAGCTATTCCGCATTTATGCGACGCAAATGTTTGAATTTCAGAACCGTCCTTGCATAATTGATAGAGAATTTGAAGGAACAACCAATTACAGATGTTCGTCTAGAATTTATAATCATATAAATAATGTTTCTGTGCTTGAGCAGAGAAAAGAGATTTAATTGAATGTTATCAATTAAAGTTACAACTTACGTTTCAAAGCAACTTCAATTCACTACTTCCAAACCCTGCACTATACTAGCGTACTTAATTTGCTTTTCAAAAGAAAAAAATATTCATATACAAACCAAAATACGAAGACCTGTGACTGGTGCAAGAAAACTGTCTCTGAGTTATATTGATGCATAGTTAAAAATACTCAATTTTTATTGATCATAATAAAGAAAGATCGTGGCCTAGTAATAGTGCTTTCCAATATTTTCCATGCCACAGTACATCTGGTAAGCATAAATATTACACGGCGAATCTTACAAGCGTATATTATTTCACGACAGAATAGAAAGGAATACTTTTAACATGATTAATTTCTTCTGTTTCATACTAGATATTTATTCTTTGAAATATTTTTGCATTATAATACGAAAGCATTCCAACTAGATATTCATTTCTGATACATCTTTTTATCAAGTTCTAAGCGCGAAAGAAAAGAAACATATAGAATGAAATTACCTGATCCAAAATAATGATGAATATTTCTCTCAACCCTTCGTAGGCGTTGATACGTTCTAGTAATTCTTTTTTTAGAATACGAACTGCAGAACGGACTATATATTTCAGGAGAATTATTTATTATTCACGTCTTTCCAGAGTTGAATTTTCTATTTGAATCCCTTAATTCTGTCTGGGCAAGTTAATGTATTCTTAAGCGGTTCTTATATTTTTCAATTAAGTATTCAAGTATGTCAGCCAAGTTGACTATTTTATTTAGCACCAAACATTGTTTTTTAACATAGCTAAGTGCTGAGAGTTACATTCAAAACATAACTCATAAACTATGGACAAACCTCTTCCTCTCGACGGCCCATGAAGTTCTGTACAAAACAGAGAAGAGTAATGGCTTGATCCCGTTTTATCTGATAAAATTGAAAAATGACGTAAATTAAACTGTCTGAGTTTGTCCGCGTTAACCATTTTTATAATGACGTCTTTAATTCTAGAGGTGTTCTAGTGTGGTCTTTAATTCTAGAGGTAAATTATTTGATAGAGACCTTGAATAACTAAAGCAGTGTTTTATTTAAATATCAAGATTTTTCAAATCAAACTCCGAACTTCAAGCCTCTGACTATTCCTATCATTGCAGTTGTACTATCAGTACATGAACTTAGAGCTTTTCCATGAAATTGTATGTACCAAAGCATTCATTGATCATTTTAAAGATTTTATTTTTAGTAGTTTGTCTTTAAAATTCTTTGCACAATAAATCATGTTCTTTTAAATCTTACTGATCAAGAATTCAAACAAGTGCAATAAACTGACAGCATTATTAATACGTGTTGATTCATCACACTATGCTGAAACTTTTTTAACTTATAGAGTCTACGTACTTTTGGAAGCATAAATTGTAGACCCTACGTTCTTCTACGTACGAAGTAGCGAATCCCCGCTATATCTTTGAGAGCAAGTACTACAGAAAAAGATTTAAATAACCTTTTTATTTCAACTAAAGTAACAAGACACACACACTTGGTGCTCACAATTCACCACCACTTGTGGCTAACTAAATTGAACAGACAATAAAAATATAAAATCACAATAAATTAGGATGGCTAACGACTGGCTCCTTAGTTATCTAAACCGCTTAATCAATTGCAAAGCCTAGCCTAGACTATCAATATAATCTGAAGGGGGTCTAACACAAACTAGAGAGCTAATTCAAACACGCAGCATAAACTCCGAATTAACTCCTTCTAACTTGAACTGCAGCTTAAATGCTGCTTCTGAATACACTTCTGAGTTTTCATACTACGTCATTAAAATTTACATTCCGGCAAGAAACTGAAATCGGGAAGGAAAGGAAAGTCGAACTAAAAATAATTGGTTAGAATAAAATAAGGTCTTTACAAACGTCATAAAATTTCTGGATTACTGTTTCTTCTATGGTAATTAATATGTTTTCTTTGAGCTTGTTGATAACATTTTTTATAGTGGTACATTTTCGGCTTCATCCATTCCAAGCATAGCTTTGACAGTTTCTAAAATAGGTAACAGAGTAATAAAATAAGTAATTTGGAAAGGCATTTTATGGCTTTAGTATCTATCTCGCGGCTTTGCAACGTACATCAAGAACTCGACTACACGTCCTTGGAATGATGTTTGAAAGGATTTTGCACTCAAATTTGATTTCGCATATGTTTAAAATAGTTAAAATCCTTACATACGTAAGAAGTATGATTGACAGAAATGTGTCGATGTAGTTTACGTGACATCACCCCTTCATTTGACAATTTTTCCTGGTATATGAAACAATGAGACACACAAGAATAATCGGAGCACACAAACAAAATTTAAGATAGTCCTCTTTATGTAGTCTCTGACTATATCGCGCCTTAAATCTTTTCTTTGGTTCACTTTCTTGACTCGCGAATTTAAAGCAATGCAGTGGCTTTTCTAATTTTTAAAATATTTTTCCATTACTGTAAGTAACTGAAAGTAAAATTTAATGGAATGAAAATGCATGCAGAATGCAAAAATAAACATGCCATTGAATAGAAAGATGTAACTCAATTGAAATTGAAAGACTACTTTGTAATCTAGGATGTCAAACAGGCATCATACTAGAATACTAGAATAATAGCATACTAGCATAAATCCCAAACTGTGTTAACAAACGCTTATTAATGGCAAAGATGTGACGTTTTCTAAACTTATGATACACGTGTTACATATGAAAAATTTTCCAAACATAAATATCAGGGCCAATTGGCTAAAATTACCTCAAATCAACTTCAGATTTGCATAACTAGAAAACAGCAATGAGTGAAAAGAGAGACACTTGGTAGTCTAGTACTCCGGTGCCATCGGCCTATAATCAGAACTCAGCAGTTGAATGTTTCGCAGCATAACTTTCACCCGATATGTTATTGCGCCACGGCATATCAGTTAGGAAACACTAGTCTAAAGGATACATAATAACCAAACATCCACCTCTAAAATCTTTTGTGAAAAATGACAACTGTGGACCAAAATTGGTTACACAATTAAAAAATTTTCTTTGTATAAATGAATCACTGTTCATGAGGAAAATTTCTTCGTTTATTATCCATAACCAAATGGCACAGCATTAGTTTGTATCTCTTCTGCCAAGTGTGCTGTTCATATTACGCTGGACTTCATGCAATGCGATTAGTATTTCAACAGAACAAACGTCTTTTGAAACAAGCTTGTATATTGTACCATTCTCCAAGACCCACCAATGGCTGAGCGTTAAAGTAGCTATAAACTGGTAGCTCATTTCGAGATTATGGCTACATAGCCGCTTCGTGATTTTCCTCATGTGTAGCCTGCTTACGAGACAGTTTCCCTTAGAAAGTTCTCAATGCAAGCACCTCTCTCCTTAGGTGGATAGCCTCCGAGTGCTTTGCTATAATTAAATAAACAGACAGTCTATACCATTCCCCAACGGTGAGCAATACTAAACTGGGAGAGAGATTTGGCTGCGAATCGATTTTCCGGAAAAAATAACTCGAAACCTATCTTTAAATTATATTATAATATCATGGAAAGAAAAAAAATATTTCAGGTGGGTTTACAACTCGGTTGAGCGTAAATGTCACGAAATTTCTATACAATAAGCTTAACTAAAAATGCAAATTTTCCATCATACGAATGTGAAAGCACGGCCACAGAAACCCTGGTTAATGGATGGACGCAAATAACACTGGAATGCGCATTAAAACAAATCGCAAATTAGACAGTTTAGAGTCTCACACATGTGGCCTTTTGACAAAATTGCGGTGTGGATGTTTTGAAGAAATTAAGGGTTAACTAAAACAATGGTTTTACTTATTTAAATTTACTATAAATTAAATTATCTTCGGGATTATCATAAAAGTATTTTTGTTAAATGTGTCATGGAAACGTTAGATAGACAGAAATTTAAAAGAACGATTTCATTTTACTCATGATTGAAAAATAATTACCCCTTATATAATGAACTCTGTCTGCTAAACATCATCAAAACAAAAAAAAACATCATCTCATGTAAGTCCATTCACTAAGAGAGGAAGAGGATAGGCAAAGTTCAAAAAGCATGTAATGGAAATAATGCACCTGACAATGCCCTCCTGACAATGAACCGTTTCAGTTGGTTAACCGGCATTAAAAATTAATTTATTAAATACAAATATGTGTAAGGATAATTTAATGTTTATGTTCTTCAGTCTCCCACGTATTTAAAATCAAAAAGAATTTGGTTGTTCGACTAGGAAAACGGCTTGCAGCTATTTATCAACATGCATAGCCGTGCGCTCTACTACATAATTTCTCACTTTCGCCTCAATCATTCTGTGCTCTCAGCTTAAACAAGAATGATATTATTAATTGGAAAGAAACAACTTATGATCATTTGTTCCAATTAAAAAAATCTTTTTATTATTGTTTTTATCTTAATCATCCTCACCATCATCATTGTTGTTGTTATTATTATTATTTCGAGTTAATAAACTTTTGAACACATTATGTTTTAAAAATATTCGAAGAATGTTTTTAATTTCTTTTAGAACTAATGCCGAAGCATATCTCAAATTCTAATGTAAATATATGTCAATTAGTGAATAGTGGCAATAAAACTAAAACAGCCGCTAGAAAACTGATCATCATGTATCTCATAGCACCAATATATTAAAAATAGATAAAATATTATCTGAAAAGTAATGTAAAAAGAGAGACGTATCCTTAGCAAAGCTTCTTAAACAATAATACGCTCAAAAGTTAATAATAGTTACACAAGAATGTAGAATAGGAACAGATTAGAAAAGGTGCTTTCCTTTTCAGAAATGCTTGACAAAAATTACTGGTGGCTCAAGATTTCTGTTGTTTTATCTTTTTTTAAAATTTTATTGCTACGTGTTTACTCAAATTCAGTCATAATATTGTAATATATAGTAATTTTCTAAATATTCTATTCTGCTTGCTTTACATAATTTACATTGGTGTTATTTATTTTTATAAATGGAACTTTAAGGTTTTTCCACCAGTAATAAATATATGTGTCCATTGAAAATATTTTTCAAGAACGTCTGGTGCATTCTCACGAATAAAAGTTCTTGGATACCTTTTACATCCTCCTCTGTAATGCAAAGGAGCATTCAAACGAGGCTGAAAATAACATTACTACTGAGAAATGTCAGAGATTAACGACTAGACCAATAAGCACGTAAGAAGGATTTGAAAAATTGTTTTTGCGTCGACTCGTGAGACATCTGATCTTCTGTTCAGGGCATATGTTTCACTATGAACATAAACCGATGAGTTTCAACAAATGGAAATTCACTTCCCATTGCACTTTCCTTACTATTTCAATTAAAGCTTCTAAAATTCTTGAGAAGTGCGAAATATGGAGACAGAAAAAAAATAAAAAGCACGATATTTTGATGAATAAAAATTTTTAAATCGTAAGTACTTTCCGTCTACAAAATATTTTAACACCCGATCACCTTTTCTAAATCTTTCTGGATTTTTTCAAAAATCACTGTGATTAATAAATGTTTTTTACAAAAACAATTGAGCCTTCTTTACTACTCGTCAATATAAAATGATATCAGATACTCTGTGGGGCATCTGCTAATACTTTCAGATTTAAATTTTGTTTAGAAATGTTTCTTGTTGAAATAATTGACAGTTTGTAAATTTTTCCGTAGAATGCATGAATATATTGAAGTTTAAACTCCGTGCATCCGTATATCGAAGTTAAATCAGAAGACATATTCTTACTTCTGTTTGCGAGTTCTTTGAGCTCTTTTCCATTTAGTTCCGCTTTTGCCACCACACTCCCAAACAACGGGGTGAACGAGAACCGAAAAGCAGTTCTTTCACTAAAGATACAGTGATCCAGTATCTAACACAGTGAAATGATTTTTCAAACGTATTGAGTTTTGCAGCCACAGTATACGTAAAAGAGCTTGTAATACGTAAAATATACGTAAAACGCAAAATTGTTTACGTACCCTTTCATTCTTCGGGTATACTTTAAATAGCATCCAGGTTGCTCACAATATCTAGGTATGTCACATAGCACCTGATGCATCGTAATTTCCATACAAAACGTAATTTCCATGCAAAATATTATTTTTATGGTGTATCGCATAGCCAGAAAGACCAAAATAAAATTATGTACAGATTCATGACAAAAAAATCATCTTCAAATTGCAGTGGACTGAAAATCACAAAGTTTGTCTATTTTCAACCATTATTGAATGATTAAGCATTGATACTATGGACAATAAAATTACAAGAAATGTAAAACATATGCTAAAAAAATAATTCAAATAATCCTCTAGTAGCTCTCGGACAATATATATTGGAGATTTCTCTAACTATTTTAACAGATTTCTCTAACTATTTTAACAGATTTCTCTAACGAAATTTTTGGTGCGTTTTATCTATAGCGTTATGTTTACAACGTTTCTATCCAGCGCAAGAAGAAATAGTATGTCAGTCTTAGAGATATCTGGCTTTATGCAGGTCTCAAACCAAACATATTATATTTACGCATAATATTAATCTGTTGAGTTTAATTCTTAAAAGGTATGCAGCCGAATTAAAAGCAGATAACGTAGTTAAGAGGTGAAGAAAATATCTAAGGCATTTTACGTTAATTAACCTATATTTATAGTTTTCTCCCTTCGTTAGCATTCACCAGTATGCAAATAACTCAACTTTACTTTGTCTCGCTTGTCTCTGCCATTTAATATTTCGGCATCAGTCATTTACTAGCCGAAATTTACGCACCATTAAAGTTTTAGTCAGGTTAGTTAAGCCAAATTGTGCAACCTTCGGCTACTATACATTTTAGTTTGAAAATTTAAACTTATGATGTTTTAATACCGGCAAGAAGTGGAGTTTGAATGTACACGCAAGTTGTGTCTTCCATTAAATTCAAGCTTAACTTAAAAAGATTTGTTTTAAACTTTAATAAAACTTTCTGGGACAATTCCAGGAGTTGATTTTCCAGACTTAGTCATAAATTTCCAGACTATAATTTGTTTAGCAGACTAATAGGGACCAAAGTATCTTGAGTTAATATAACATAATTAGAACGTACAAACAGAGATGAGGAATACTGAACGTTGTTTTAACACTTTAATCTAGTAGTAATATTTTTAACGATTGTTCAGTTTGTACCATTAAGTTATAATAAAAACTTATGTTAACATTTATTTTCAGTAACCAAAAAATTCCAAACAGGATTTTTATGAAAAAAATACCAAAACCAGAAACAGCATTCAGCATTTGCTTCATGCAGTGATTGCAGAAAAATATCTTTTTACTATGAAAGACTACACGGTTAGGTCAATTTTGCCTAAACCTTAGAAAGCCTATGAGGAATGATATAGAAAAACAACCAAGCTAAATACATAGGATACCGATTGTTTAAAAAAATTTCAACTAAGCATATTCTTTAAAATATGAAACAAATTAATTTAAAAGTAGAATTTTTGACTATTTTAAAATTTTTTTCATTTCGATTAATTTTGTTAAACTGGGGAAAGAATCAAAAAATGAAAGAAAAAGAATTTTTCATAATTTTACATTTTTTATTTCTATTAACTTTGTTACATTGCTACAAGATACTCGTTAAATGAAGATTTTTAGCTTAATTTTATTGGGAAAACGAGAAAAAAAGTCTTAGAATATCTTTAACTCTGCATTCGTTAAATCGGAACTCAAAAATTGAATCTGTGAGATACATTAAAGCATATGCAAATACTGTGCAGTATATGCAAATACTATGCAGAAATTTTTATTTCCCCTTGCTTAAATGTTTGCTTATATTTCTCCGTTGGCTTCTTATCGATGTAATAACATTTTGTGATAATTCGTATAAATTTATTGCGTCTATAGGAACCTGTAAAATTTTGATACCAGTGCTTTTCCTGCTACATAACAAATAATCTCCCTAAAAACTCAAGAAAGATCCCAAAAGTTTTTCAAAAGTCCCAAATATTAGATTTTAAAACCAATTGATACAGCATTTTCTGACTGAAAGCAGTTCAATCTAAATACTCCGTAAATATTTTTTTATCACTAACCTGAAATGAATAACGTTTAATTACGTTCAAAATTAATTTCATATTGACCCAAATTTAAAACCAAATTATCTTTTAATTGAAATCAAAAATGTAAATCTGAAGATCTATGTGAATTTTTAATTTTTCTCTTTGGGACCGTAGCGTGTTCGCATACAGTTATAGTTGTTTGGTATAAATATTACTAAAACTATTCATCATAAGTGTTAAACATTGATCAGAAAATACGTCAAAATTTTCATTTTTGATTAACAACGCGTTAGTTCTTCCGTATTCTGTAAGCTAACATTCCTTATAAAATTTCCAGCTGTTATTTCTCATACATATGAGTCATAATTCTCTTTTAGTGAAATGCATAAGAGATACTGCGCAGACATTACGTCGTTACCCACATTTAGAGCCAGAAACCTATATGAAAAGATATTATGGTAGATTTATGATCTCTTTCTAACAAGCAGCGATCCCTTTTCTGACTGGGGCTTATTACCACGGCTACGTCATTTTTTTGTTTATTCACATGAATAAAATGACATAATAAATCCAGCTGAACGTAATCATTTCACAAGAATGCTGCGGCAAAGTTTCATTGCTTACAAGTACGTAAGAAAAGCGCATACATTGTTTTCATCAACTGGGTCAAAATATCTAAGTAGAACATAATAATTTATAAATTTAATTGTCTGTTAAGCTCTTCCTGTGTAACTTTCCAGGGCTTCAGAAATTCTTTCGTCATCGCACTTGAGTAAACGTTTAAGGTTCCACGAACTCCAAAAAAGCTGAAATTAGTTAAAAGGGTTAGTAAACATTTATGTCATAGACACAACTGAAATTTAACAGAATGCATTCACCGCTATTTTCAAGAGTCTTACTGATAATATAAACAATTAAATATGTATAACGTAATAACTTCAAAGCCAAATCAACTCTGCTCCAACTACCACGGTTTTTATCCGCATGCAGTCACCAAACAACTCGCGAAAATAAAAACTTTTCGAGGTGTTACAAAAGCTCTCATTCTAAACTGCAAATTTTCTGTTTAAACTCAACCTCATCTTCATTCTGGTAATGGTTGAAGAAAGTAAAAATGTTGCATGAAAGAAATGAAAATCTAGTGCGTTATCTAAAATGAATCTGACAAGCAAAGATCTGTATATGAATGTTGTTTAAAAATGCTGCATGACTAAATATTTTTTAAATAACAATGCAATTGTCATAGGAATATGGATGTAATTTGAGATATGAACTAAATAAAGTAAGTGTTAACCCCTAACACTCGAGAAGCCAATTATCGCTATGTCTGAAAGTAAGTATAAAAGCTTTGCAGATTCCGATGTTCTTTCCCAATCTTACCAAACTTCATAGCGACAGAAAAAGATTCCAGTATCAAGCATATAGCAGATATTATCATATTCCAATAAGAAATTTAGTTTTTCTATTACATTTTAATTTAAAATATAAACTCAAACAGTTATTAATTTCAAAGACTTACGAAGTTTTACTTGATCTAGTAACAGTTAATTAGCCCAAACTCCTAACATACGTGAAGCCAATTATCGCTATGTCTGAAGGTAACTATAAAATCTTGGAAAGGTTTAAATAAACCCTTTTATTTAAGTAGAACTTAGAATATAAATGCATGTTCTTGTGCTAACAATATCAACTACAGCTCGCGGGGATGCAACTAAAGGAAAAGTCAAATTCAATTTTAAATGTAAACTACTAGTCATAAACTACACAAATTAAACCTACTCTAAGCTGGCTCAGTAATTCTAACTGGAGAGGCAAAATCAGTTTATCGTCAGCGAATACAGCAAAGTTGAGCAATACAGCGAAACGTATATCCTGAAGAGCAGATTAGATGTCTCCCGAGTCGATGCCAAAAACAATTTTCCAAATCCTCTAGTTTATAGCTCTGTACGTTAATCTCTGACATTTAGGGTTTCAGATAGTCACGTTATTTTCAGCCTCATTTGAATACTCAAACATTATTATCATTATGTTTTTTTTGTGTTTATTAAGATTTAGTATTACTTTGATTGTTATTCTAATTCATGTTTATAAATATATACACTACCTTAACTAATAACATTTTCATTGTGTGGCCACTTTTGTCATTCTGTGAATGCTTACCTTATTTCATTCTTACGGTATATTGGATCCATGGGTCTAAGATTAATCGCTCAATAGTTATTACACAATAATAAGTCAAGAGATGTTATTTGTAAGTTCCTATAGAGTTATTTGTGTATATCAGCACTTCGATAGATATTTTTCTGCAATAATTTTCGAGCGATGCATAGTAAGTTTGCAGTTCGAAAATGTATGTAAAAACTGTAAAAATGAAATAGATCTAAAAAACTAATGGATAGAAATGTCACTTGTGTGATGACTGGGTGTGCAAGAATAGTCTTAATGTAGCCTATGCCTGTCGTAAGAAGCGCCTAAAATGGGTACCCAGCTCCGAGGCTATAGCCGGAAATACTGTCTCTGGGGATTATATCAGATAACTGGTCCTCCAGACTGGGGGTTGGGCGTGGGGCTAAATACCCAATCTTGTAAAAAAATTCCGGTTCAGAAATCTCAAAAGTTAAATCATGAACGGGATGACAATGGACTTGTAAGGATGGAGCACTTTAAAATCTGGTTGATGTGTTTGAGAATTATAATATGGATATTTTGGCCATTCATGACATCATATGGCTTGGTCAAGGAATCTTGGATAAAAGAAGATGCAGTGTTTTACATGACTGGAAGGACAATCAGCACTGCTTTGGGGTAGAATATGTAATAACAATGAAAATAAAAGAGAGAACCATAGATTTCAAACCTATAAATGAAAGGATCTGTAAAGTGTGGAAGTGGCGAACTCAGTGGATAATCACAGTTTACGTGAGGAAAGTACTAATAATGGCTTCTTAAGACCTAATGATTTTGCAAACGCAAATGAACTTATTATAAAAGGAACCTTCTGTGAGCATAGAAATATACACAAAGTGGTATGGTGCTCCCCAGATGGAAAAACACTAAATCAGATCTATTACTTCATGGTGGCTCCAAAACACCAAAAGTACCCTTCGGATCACTGTAGTTATCATGGAGCCAATATTCACTTCGATCACTTTCTGGTGATCTCCAAACTGAGAGGAAGGACAAGTAAGACCTTTTGAAATATGCAGCAAGGAGGTGTAATCTTGGATGTTGACTCATTGCGCAAACCTGTGACGATGATAGATTTTAGAGATAAACTAAAGGAAAGCTACTGAAATGGGATGATATACCAGAATGACGACTTCTCTTGGAAACAGATTAAAAAAATAATTAGGGATATTGCAAAGGAAATGATACCAGAACTGAATGGGAATAAACGACATGGATGGTATAATTATGATTGTATAAAAATTACTAAGAAGAAAAACAAAGCTTATAAACTTATGATACAAAAACACTATACTAGAGGAGAAATTACAAAGAGTTGAGAAGACAAGGATAAAGACTGTTTCGTATCAAAAAGAAAGCATATATAGAGGAAAGGTTTAGGGAAAACGAAAAATTAAAACTCAAAATGAGTCGAGAAACGTTTATCAGAGAATCAGTGTTCTATCTTGCTTTTCTAATTACTTGTAGAAAAGGTGATTAGGAACTTACAAGTGATCGAATTGAAGGGCTAAAAAGATAGAGAGAGTCCTTTAGAAATCTTCTCTGCGGAAATGATCTTCTAAAGGTGAAGGCTGACCAAACTACCGACATAAAAGTTTTTGAGAATGATAGAACTCTGGAATTTGATGCACCAGTATTGTGTGAAGTGATGAAGGCTATTGAGATTCTAAATAACAATGGGACTGCTGGACCAGATGGTACTAAGGCAGAACGTATTAATATTGACCTACCTGAAATGATTTATGATATTCATAAGAAATATTTATGATATTGAAAGAAAGGGAGCTCCATGTGTCCCAATCCCAAAAAAAGGAAACAGGCTGGTATTTTACAATTTTTGAGGTATTACCCTCTTAAATATGGCATTTAAAATCTTCGCCCATATTTTATATAATAGGTTACTAATGCATCTACAGTTATTGGCAGCAAATAATGTCGATCTCAAGCTGAAATTCTACTATTCATCATATTGACTTTGTTAGACAAATTTTGGAAAAGCTATTGAACATAATATTGATACCTTTCACCTTTTACTGATTTTAAGGCTGCCTGTGATAGCGTACACCGTGAAAAGTTGTTTGAAACTGCGCTAGGATTCAGATTTCCTAGAAAATTGGTTGATCTATCTAGAATGACTTTAAAGAGAGTAAATTTCAGAGGTAAAATCATGTCTGATCTATCAGAAGCATTCTACACTGAAAGGCGGTTAAAATAAGGTGGTGCTCTTGCATGCATGTTTTTTATAAAGCCCTTGAAAAGGCTATTAGACATGCCAGAATTATAACGAGAGGCACGATGTTTTAAAGATGTATGAAATTACTAGTGTACTCTGATGACCTCGACATTATTGGCAAAAGTAAACAGGTGGTTGTGGAGACTTTTATTTTCATAGAGTCTGCAGCCAGAAATAGTGGACTAGCCATTAATGAAAGTAAAATAGATTTTATGGCAGTAATAAGCAGAACACATAATCCGCTCCCACTGCAAAATAAATTTTTATACTTTCGGGGGCGTTGCTTAGTTTACGTATCTCAATACTATCATCTCTAATAATTAAGTAATAACTTGAATTATAACTTAATTATTACTTAATCATCATTATTAAATTTGAAATTGGCAATAGATTATTTAGACCTAATAAATGTTACCACAGATTAAAGAATTTATTAAAGTCTAAATTATTAAAGTTCAGGACAAAAATAAATCTGTATATAACTCTTTTTAGACCTGCCATATTATAGGATACTAAATACTGGCCATTAACGAAAACAGAAGAAAGACTTATAATCTTTGAAAGAAAAATACTATGAAAAATATATGGCCCAGTTAGAAAAACAATAGATGGAGAATTTTGTTTAACTATGAAATATACAGGAGATACAAACAATCTAATATTGTCCGAGTCATCACATCTTATCGTATCTGGTGGTTTGGACATATTTTTAGATGTGACAACTTGAACCCTGTTAAAAAGGCAGTGTAGAGGGTATCAGTAAAAGAGGAAGACCTCGCATAAGATGGACAGACTGTCTGGAGGCAGACATCAAGACAAAAATCAGTCGTTGAAGAACCGTTGGAGCGACTGATTGGTTGGAGGAGGCTTTGGTCTGCAATGGGCTGTAATTCAGTTGAAGAAGAAGAGGAAGATGTAATTAAGCTCATTTTATTAATATTCCGTTATTCAAAATACTTCTGGAGCATAATACTCTAAAATTGGTGCACACGTGAAGATAATGAGAGTACAGGTATTGACTATTCATTAAAAGAGGGAAAATCTAAAATTATTAATTCAAATTATTCTTCTGTAATGTCGCATTTTAATGATCAAATGGCATTACTTCTCCGATTTTATTCGTGTACAGTCTCATCTCTGCATATTATTGCTAAAGCTTTGTAAAATTTCGCATGTAAGTCACAGTCGGCAGACATGCTATTGAGATTGTATTCTAAACAATAATGGTGTGCAATAGGATGCGCCGCCAAGTGCTCACATAATATATTACCTAATTTTAGCATTCATACATTTCCATTGTGTTCCTTTCTCTAATTTCTGTCCTGTAGCATATTTGTTTACATTTCTATTTGCGTCAAATATCTTTCGTCATATTTATTATTACATCCCATTGTTTTTATTTTTAAGGTAATTTTTTCTGTATAGTTATGAGAACTATCTTAATCAATAACACTATCACCACGTTTCTTTTGATATTAATTTGTTCTGTCATATAAATTAGTTAGTGCATATGATTCTATTTTCTGTCATTCATATCAATTTGTTATCAAGAAACTTTTGACATATCATATGCTACAATACTGTTCATAGTATACTATCACATCATATAACCAAACAATGCTAAGGATATAATGCGCTACTTCACGCACTGCTGCAAGAACATTGAACATCAAAGAGTCAACTCACTTCCATATAATGCAGCGCATTTTTGGCAAGCGGAAGTTTCCTGCAACACGAGTAATGGAGCATGATTCTCTTTAATAAAATTATTCACAGATTCAACAGTGCAGAATATGAAGCATCTTTGTTGCATAACAAGATGTAGAGATGCCACGAGTTGCAACGAAACTCTATAAGGTTAACCCGCAAGAGCAGGACCAGTGCTATCGGCGTCTGATATTTAACGTTTATACTTTGCTACGAAGGATGAAAAAAACTTCAGCCCTAGAAAATAGGGCATTTTTTGCATGCATATAATTTTAATACGCTATACATATGAATATAATGTGTTAAATTTAAAAATATTTTGTTGTAGTTACAGTTAACAAATTTAAAAATATTTTGTTGTAGTTACAGTTAACAAATTTAAAAATGTTTTGTTGTAGTTACAGTAAAACAGTTAAATGTTACTCAATTATTTAATTCAAATTCTCTGTTTTAATTAAATTTTTTTAATTAAATCGACAAAATAGGTATTTAAATATGAGGGTTTTTAAGGAAAAAATAATATGAGAGTTTTTAAGGAAAAAACAAGTGTTAAATTTTGACGAACTGCATATTAATTTCTTCTGTCAATATGATGGGCTTAGATGTTGATCCCAGTTCCTTACCGTTATCAAAGTGCGGCATTGAAACCGTTACTTATTGTAAAGTGTATATTAACTTATTCGAAAAAGATTCCCGATGCTTAGATCTTTTCAGTAGAAGTACATGACAGCAGGCGCTTATAGGTGATATAACCCTACCATAAGGTAGGGTTTTGATAAAGTCTTAGCAGCTCGGACATTTTACCGCTGTACACAGATTTATTGTGGAACTGTAAAAAAATCGTTTGACGTTGTTTGTGACTATTATAGTACGAAATTATATAAGATTTTGAATGAATATTTCTCGCGTATCCGAGAAATGCTTTGAAAGAAACAAATCCGTTGATAGCAAAACAGATAACGAATCTAATGGCCGTAGAGAAAAGACTGCGTTGTTATTTACACGTAAATGGCATGTTGCTTTGGGGATAAATCAAGGTAGTATTCCCTTCCCAAATTACTTTCATAAATTATGAAAAACTAAACTGAATCTAAGATGCCCTTTTACGTCAATCCAATTACTGGTGTCCAAAAGTTAAGCATAAACTGTAAAATGCGAAAAACATGGACTAAATATTCGTAAAATTATTCCAACTTTCTTGCGGATATTAATTGGGTGAAGAAGAAACATTGGGTTTATGCAAAACTTTTCAGTCGACTACGTCCTGCGCGAAACACCTGCGCATGTCGGAACGCAGAGAAACCGACTCACGCAGCATAGGCAGTTCAGACAAGTTTCGGGCAACTGCTATGCGAAAGAACGTTATTAACCATCAAACAAAATGAATGATGGCACAAAGACGCCAATTGGAGATGTTTGCGAAAAGAAAAATCGTTGGAATGCTGGAATCCGGACGATCACAAACCGAAGTGTCTCGAATTCTGAATGTGAACCAGACTGTGATCTCAAGACTGGCAGAGGTTTCAAAGAACGGGAGATGTTACCCAGCGACCAGTATCAGGTCGATCAAGGGTCCCAACCCCTCGCCAAGACCGATATCTGGTAATAAGTGTGCGAAGTCAGAGGGGCAGTACTGCCAGAGCACTGGGTTCGGCGCTCACAGTCGCCACAGGAATACGAATTTCGAGACAAACTGTTTACAGGAGACTCAATCATTCTGGTCTGTATGGCAGAAGACCAGCAACTTGAATTCCCCTCACGTCTGCGCAGAAACGCGCTCGTTTGATCTGGAGTTTGAAACATCAACATTGGAGTGTGGGAGAGTGGGCCAATGTGATGTTCAGTGACGAGTCCCGATTTAGTCTGAGTACTGATTCTCGTCGGGTAACGATATGGAGAGAATGTGGAAGACGTTTTAAACCAAGAAACATATCGGAAAGACATCATTTTCCATCAAGAGGAGTAATGATATCTAAGGGGAGTAATGGTATGGGCAGGCATCATGATGGACGGCCGCACAGACCTACATTTCTTTGACAGGGGGTCTGTGACTGGTCAAAGATACAGATGCGAAGTTTTTGAGCCTTATGTTCGCTTGTTTGGAGGTGCTGTTGGTCCTGACTTCATATTCATGGATGATAATGCGCCATGTCACCGAGCGGTGCTGGTTGATGACTTCCTTGAAACGGAAAACATCCAGCGCATGTCGCGGCCTGCGAACTCCCCTGTGCATGTATGGGATATGCTCGGGAGACAAATTGCAGCCCTTTCGCACTCACCAAGCTCCGTTACAGAACTGAAGAGAACACTTCAAGAAGCTTGGAACCGTTTAAGCCCACAACTCATTTATCATCTTATAGCAAGTATGGTAAATCGCTGTGAAGCGTGCCTGGCTGTCAGAGGTGACCACACGCCTTATTAAACTTCAGCATCAGTAATTTGTTTAATGTTTTCTTTCATTTTTTCTTTAAAGTGTGAACACTTGCTATTCTCAGTTTTCTTTCAAACTGCTACTTTGGATAATAAAATTAATTATTATTGTTCTTTTGATTTGCTTCCTTATTTTATAACCATTTTACACTCGCATATCAAGTTTCCTGCCATTCTGATTTACAGTTCTTTCTTTATTCACATAATTATCAATTATGCTTAACTTTTGGACATCAATGTATATGTAATTGATAAGTCAATATACGAGCAACGAAATACCTGCGCTTTGCTCTTTTTGTAAAATTGAATGCACAGATTTTATTCATAATCCCTCTAAATATTGTAAAGATTCACAAGTAAATTACTGAATGGAAACCAAATTTTATAAACTAAAATACAGAAAAACTAAAGACATTTTTCTGCGTTTCACAAATGTTTTTATATCCATCATTGTTGACAGATTTCAAAGCTCTCTGAGATTAGTAGGGAGTGAAAACACAAATATCCTTGATAAATCCCTAAAAAAAAGTCACATTGGACTAAATCCGAAGGCTGAATGGCCACAGCACTGAAACGTAATCTCTTCGCCTTGTGCGTCCTATCAACCTTATTGGTAAATATTAGTTTAAATACTGTCAAAAATGGTCTCTGTTTTTTATGGCGAATTTTGATTTAGTTAGTCTTGCAAATAGTATCGATAGTGATTTTTGTGGGAATGACTAGATCAACTTTCTTGATGAAAGAAGTAACAAATGACTCTAGTTAATCCTTGTGAAGATGCATAGGAACAACTAAATCGGATACACTGACCGTTCGTGAGAAGGAATATCTTAATGAGTCTATCTCAGTTTCGAAATAAGAGAAAGTAGTATCGATTATATATTTTATAAATTTTTAAAAACATTTAGGTACTTATGAATAACTCTGTATTTTGATATCAGCTAAAGGTGTCAAAGTGTTACGCATAACTGATATTTTCTCTGGGAACTTAATGTCTCTATAGTATTTTCGATGAGACAATACATATTTTTATGGCTTCCAAAACTAAATACAAATATTTAACTTTTTATAGAATTAAACTTCACACACTGCCAAAAATATGGCCTCCATTCACAAAAATTTATCTGTTTGTGGATAGTTTACAAAACGAAATTATTACAGCTGTCTTAAAAAGATGGAATTGTTTTCAAATCTTTTAAGCACTTACCGTATGAAAAGAAATTTGTTTAAAGTGATTATACGTATGTGCTTTATTACTAAGTCAGTTTGTATACTGAAAATTAAAAAGGGTAAGCAAATTAGCATAGGACAGATTCCTTTTACAACTTTATTTATTTATCAAATGCCAGGCCATTGACCATCAGGTCATTGGGCAACGAGCTCTCCAATACTTTTTTACAATACAATTTAAACTCTTAAGTGCAGAGCACACGTCCAGATGAGCAGCATCCATGATTTATCCAGAATCGCACGAAGCACATAAAGGAGAGGAAGTCAGGTTAAAACGAAATAAATGAGCACCAAAGCAGTCATGACCAGTCAACAGTCTAAACTCAGCAGTAGCACGAGGAGAGTCCGAGACACAATCAGCTTCCAACAGCACCCTCCATGATTTATTTTCAGAAACATTACAAAAGGATTTTTTATAAATCCTATTAATTTCAAGTTTAGCAGAATGAAGAGGTGTGTTACGCATAACTCTGGAAGACCGTTGAAGAATATCAGAAGCTTTTACAACTTTTAAATATACTATTCGATTTCTTAAAGTCTTTGCAATTACAAGTATGCTAGAAACAAAATTTTACTCTGTGGAGTTTGACTTATTTAATTCCAATGTTCTGTCTTAGAACCCCACGAACACTAACAAGCGAACAGTCGCTTAAGTGTGTGAACTAATACTTAAAACTTAAGAAGGGTTAACTACCCTTTATTTCTCAGAACAAATACAATCAACTCCTAATACTGAGTATACACAAAGCCTCCACTTGGGCTTGAACTTAAATAATAATGAATTTAAACTAAACTAAGCTTAACTAAAGCTATCTGAAAGATATAGCCTAAGCTATCAGAATTCTAAGTAGTTGGACCTTAAATATTAATTAAATCGGCGAAGCCAAGCAAGGGCTTAAAGCATGGCCGAGCGTAGTAGCTAAGAGAGAATGTAGTCAAAAGGCAAACGCGCGCTAGTCAGGAAAATCAGACTCTCTCTCTAGAAGTCGGTGAAGCATCGACTTAAATAGTACTCTTACTCATTTGCATTCACTGCGTTTCTGAAATTACCTTCTGGTAGGAAATTGTAAGCTGAAATTAGAATGAATAGGAAAAAGGCATAACTTAAAATAACTGTTAATAAACTTAGCATAAATCTTACATCTCACACTGCAAATTTGATCAGTTTTAAAATTCGATAAAGTAATACCCAGTAATAGAACCAGGCAAATCGGATTTTACCTATCCACTCATATTGTTTGAAGTTCATGTAAAAGAGGCAAGACTATGCATTAATTACTGTCGCTTGAACAAGGCAACTAAGACACAATATTTTCCCTGTCAAATACAGAACATTTAGTAGAAAAAGTGTCATCATCATCATATAACTGCTCGGAGATCTTATTCTAGGTTACTGACAGATCCCACTAATTAAAAGAGCCCAACGTTACGTTGCTTTTGTGACAAGTTTTGGAACATTTAAACCCTTCAGGTTACCATTCAGGCTAAAAAATGCACTACATGATTTTAGCCGTTTGATGGTCCTATATTGACGGTGTCGCAGTATTCTCGCAAACCTGGGAAGAATATTTAAAGCACCTAGAAATTATTTTGGAGAAGATGAAAATTGCTAAACTGCATATTAAGCCTTCGAACTGTTAATTTGCTCATACAACGATCAAATAACTAAGAAGGTCAAAGAAGAACAGCACAAGTAAAAATCCAAGCCGTAAAGAACTTCCCTAAACCTACCACGAAAACACAGGTCCGGTCATTTTTAAGATTTGCGGGATGTTATCGAAGGTATATTCCTGAATTTTCTGTGATTTCTGCAGCACTGACAGATTTGTTAAAAAGAAAATTTTTCAAATTAACCATAAATTGGACTGATCATTGCCAAAACGCTTTTAATGAACACAAGAAATGGTTAACAGAAAATCCAGTCTTATAAAGTTCGAAACTTTCTCAGCCATTTAGCGTTCAGTGCGACGCTTCGAATATTGGTATTAGCGTTGTAGTATCGCAGATAAGTGCTAAAGGTGAAGAACATCCAATAATATTTCTTAGCAAAAAGATTTCACCTAATAAACAGAAGTATAATGCAATCAAAAGGGAGAGTGCTGCCATTGTCTTTGCAATACAAAAGTAAAACTTCGACCTGGATGGACCTCATTAGTTCATCATTCAGACTGATTATAATCGTTTAGTATAGTTGGATAAAAACACTGGGACTAATTCTAGACTATTACGATGGTCATCGATCTTGCAAATGAAGTTGCGCGTAGAAAGGGAAAGCACCAGTTGACAGTTTAAGTCGTTATCTACTAATTGTATTTGTTACATACACTGCTGCCCACCGTAAATGCAACACCCTGAAGGAACCATGCAAATAACATGAAACTTACAACATGCATTAGCGGAGGTGAGATATGCAAATGATTAGAATTTCAGCGCAGACGCACATCACTCGCGCCTGTGGCGCCACTTCAAAGCGCTTTTTAAAGTTTAAAGTTTTCGACGATTTCAAGTTTGGCAATTGCGTTTTTCTTGTGGTTTTTTCAAAAAAACGATCAATTATGCCTCGTAGTAAACAGCGATCATCGTTTGATCAAGTATCTGAGTTCGACAGAGAAAGGATAGTGGCCTACCGAGAGTGTGGATTATCTTTCAGGGAAAACGGTAGTCGTGTTGGACGAAACCAAACAACTGTAATGCCTATATGTGACCGTTGGATGCAGGAGGGTACGACGGACCGACGTCTGCCCTTGACGCAGAACAACAGACGTCTCCGCCACCAATGGTGCGATGAAAGGAGGATGTGGACGGCAGAATGGAATGAAACTGTCTTTACTGACGAGTCACGCTTCTGTCTGCAACACCACGATGGTCGGATTCAAGTCTGGAGACACCGTAGGGAGAGGATGCTTTACAGCTGCGTTATGCACCGCCACACTTGTCCTTCACCGGGTATTATGGTATGGGGCGATATTGAATATCACACTCGCACTCCTCTAGTACGCATTGCCAGTACTTTAAACAGCCAGCCCTACATCTCCGAGGTGTTGGAGTCAGTTGTCCTTTCCTTACCTTCAGAGCTTGCCCACAGCCATATTTCAACAGGATAATGCGCGACCATTTTCCAAGGTTTCCTTCGTCAATCGCCAGATTTAATTGCTTCCCTCGCCGCCTCGCTCTCTTGGATCTTCCGCCGATAGAAAACATGTGGCCCATGGTTGCTGAACGATTGACCCAGATTACATCTCAAGCTGTCACACCAGATCAACTTTGGCAATGTGCGGAAGCTGCTTGGTCTGCTGTTCCCCAAGAACACATCCAAAGTCTCTTTGAATCAATGCCGAGGTGTGTGGCAGTGGTGATCTCCAACAATGGCGGCTACTCTGGCTACTGATTCTGGAAGGAACCACACTTCACAGAAGTCTATAAATTTAATCATGTATTACTTGTTCAACATGTTATCTACTAAAAAATTTTGTTGTGATATCTCTTATCTTTCTTGGTGTTGCAGTTTGGGTGGCCAGCAGTGTATATGCTTGAACATCTCGTAAACAAATTTAATATATCTATTTAAACTGAAAATGTTTCTTGAAAGCTCCTTTTTTTAAATTGAAAGAAAAACCTTCCTTCGCAAAGTTCCCTCTGAGGGAAGGTGTTTAAGACTGTAACGTATTTGCGTTGCTACGCTACCAACATAATACCAGCAAGAAATGTACAGAAACCTCGCACGTAAAATATCCATGCCTGAAGGTGCACGCGCTTAAAATGTTTTTCAGTATTCTGTGAGCTTGACTAATAAAGTTGATTGTTAAATCAAAAATGGCAAGATTTCTTTAAAACTTTATTACACTTTCGATCGAATAATCAGAAATGTAATTCCTTCAAAACATCTGCGATAGCGTAAGTGTAAGTGTTAGATCAGCTATAATCAACGTAAAATTCCATAAAGAAATTTACTCCAAAGGAGAAATCTATTTTCCACATACATTTCACGTATTTTCTTTGAATGAAAATTATAATACGATTCAATAACTACACAGTCCAGTCACATTAATGTGACCATCTGTCAAAAGCCAGAATAACCACCTTTCGCAGAGCGGACTGTTGCGAGACGTGCAGGAAGAGAGTCACATAGGTCCCTGAAGGTGTTCTCTGGGATGTTGAGCCATGCCGACTCTAATGCCGTGGCCAGCTGCCCTAGATTACGCGGTTGAGGATCCATGGCGCGAACAACTCGATCGAGATGGTCCCACAGATGCTCGATTGGGTTTAAGTCAGGTGAGTTTGCTGGCCAGGGGAGGACGGTAAACTCATCCTGGTGCTCTTCGAACCACGCACGTACACTGGCAGCTGTATGGCACCTCGCATTGTCCTGCTGGAAGATGCCATCATCCTGAGGAAAAACAATGCGCATGTAGGGGTGAACATGGTCCGCAAGGACAGATGCGTACTTGTATTGATCCATTGTGCCTTCCACAATGATCAGTGAACCTAGAGAATGCCAGGAAAACATTCCCCAGACCATAATGCTCCCGCCTCCAGCTTGGACCGTTCCGGCAATGGTTGCAGGGTGGTTCCTTTCAGAGGTTTCACGCCTTATACGCCAACGTCCATCTGTCCGATGGAGCATAAAACGCGATTCATCCGAAAACGCAACCTGTCGCCACTCAGTGGACGTCCAGCTGCTGTACTGGCGTGCAAATTCTAGCCTTCGCCGTCGATGAACAGCAGTCAGCATAGGTGCACGAACCAGGCGTCTGCTTCGGAGGCCCAGACGCAGCAATGTTCGCTGAATAGTACTTTGGGAGACACTTTTGGTAGCCCCTTGGTTCATTTTGGTGGTCAGTTGTTCAACGGTAGCCCGTCTATCTGCCCGAACGCATCTCCGCAACCGTCGTTCGCCTCTGTCATCTATGGCCCGTGGTGCACCACATTTGCCACGTCGCTGATTTTGAACAGTCCCATTTTGCCATGCACGGTACACTTTTACCACGGTGGCACGCGAACAGTTCACAAACTCAGCTGTTTCGGAAATGCTTCCACCCTTGGCCCGAAAGCCAATGATCATGCTCTTTTGGAAGTCGGATAAATCGCTTCGTTTCTGCATTACGCCAACGATTGAAATGTTTCCGAAGCCCTCACACACCCTTTATGTATATGCACTGTGCTGCCACTTGCCTTCTGTGATTGGTTATTTACCTCTGACATGGAAAGTACGTGGTGGTCACATTAATGTGACTGGACTGTGTATAATATGAGCTAGCTCATTATACAGAAGCTAGTCATAAAATATCCTAGGCATTTGACGATGGAAGGCAAAATATTCGATCAATATACACACAAAAAAAAGTTTGTTTTGTTTATATTCTTGCATCAATCGTTTTACTTTTATAAATTAAAAACTGAATATATAGCAAGTTTCTATAACTATATAAATTGTCTGAAGAATTAGGTAATGAATTCAGAATTTGATGATAGATGCAAAATTTTCTGATAAATTTCTTTATATTCATTGTGCTTGTGTGAAAATTTGATTTTATTTGTATCTGTATTTGTTAACAGTTAGTATTTTTTTATATGTTATTCATCCTAATTCTTATCTTTTTCTGTATCAGGTATTCAGCATCTAACTAAAATTTATTCGAAAGAAACATCTATGAATACTGAACATTTAGTAGAAGCTCTTTCATATTTCTAGCAATTATCTCATGTTAAATAAGTCATACATTTAGCATGAAATTTAGTCTTAAAACTGGAAATGAAGTGGAAATGTTTCACTATTCTAAAAACTTACCTTACAAGAAAACTGTATAAGGGATGTTTAAAAAATCTGCGAAGATATCAAAAATATATTTTTTTGAAAAAACTACTTTCTAACTGCGTAAGTAAAAATATGTTACAGTAGAAGCGTGTTTTATTAATTCCCATAGTGCTGCAAAACTTTTATAGAAGTTCTTAAACCCATGTATTATAAACTAAATGTACTTTGAATTATATTAGTTATATTACTAAACGTTAAAATCTTAAATTATTCAGGAATACCTTTATTGTCTTTAAAGGTTACGCGACTTACTAAGAAAGCTTCAGCTGATTAAATTTTGAAAGCTGTATAAAAGGTAGTTGTCCTTTTTTAAGCCCCAAGAGGGCTATTTTTCCCGAAATGGGATTTTGGGTTTTTACTCGATAGTTTTCTATTTTCTTTTCCAATGGCCAGCCCAAATCGTCCACAGGCTTTGACCACTACTAAGTGCAAGAAGCAATGGTCGTTTTATTATGGAGGCACTTAATAGGTGGGCCAAATGCCGCGGGGAATTCATTTCGTCACTATATGTGGTGGCTGGGGCCAAGCGCTTGTCTAAGCACTTCTGATTTCTCAGGACTTCAAGCTCCTAAAAAGAAAACTCCGAAAAGGAAACAATAATAGATTAGTAAAGGCTCTCACGGGTCGAAAACCTCTTACAAAAGTGATGGTCTACGGTCTAGGTAGGCCACTTTCGCTTCTTGTGAGGAGACGAATAAAGACAGCCATTCCTTCTCCGGGATTCGAACCCGGGCCCTTTAGTACTACAATCAGCTCCTCTAACCACTATACGTCTGGGCGGTATTGCATGATAGTAGAAGAATCATTTTTCAAATTAGTGCCAACTTTTGTGCTAATAAATTTAAATAAAAGTATATGTACTTTTCGGATTTTAGAAACCATGGGAGGAGAATGATTATCTAGCAGTGGTAAAAGGAGTACATGGGGTACATAAGTTTGGAAAAACACTAAAGGGCCCAAAGGCTTAAACTCCTACTAAACTTAGCCCAAAGAGGCGTTAGCTCCAGAAAGGCTTTAAACTTGAAAAGGCATTTTGCGTTAAATCACTTAAATGCTATGCATAAGATTTCAAATTGTTGCCACCAAATGTTATCGCGCTGTATTATTCTTAAAGAAATTAAATAAAAAGAATTTGCATGTATTTATGTGTTTTCCTCACACTATGAAAACACGACGGGGTTTAAAGCCATCAAATTTCGAATAACATACTCTTCCACTCGACCATATGCACCTGGAAAGAGCGAGCAGTGGCAGCACTCTACGGAATAAAAATAGCATTTTCAAGTCGAGTAACACCTTTTCAAGCTCAGTGGGTTGTGAATGAATCGAGTAAAAATGTAACTTTGCTAAAAAGTCCTTAAAAATACCTGTAGAGATGTTTCTAACACAGAAAAGAGAAGAAGAGTAAAAGGAAGGATATCTTGCACAGAAATGAATTGCAAGCAGACAGCTTTCTGATATACAAGCAGGAAATATTTATTTCATATTTTAAGCTACAGATGGCTACAATAGTTCTACCATAGCTATAGTAGCGATCACATTTAGAACAGTGTTTAAAACGAACACGTTTAACTGATGTGAACACGAATAAATTACCTTTGTATTACATAGCCAGTTACTTAAGTCTTGAATCAATTCTTTCTGATATTACTTGCACTATGATCATTTCCACTGACATAATACAACGCCCTTTATTGATACAGAAACGAAGTACAAACTAAATATTTTCCCTTATCTCCCTGCCCCTCCCCAAAGTTCTCCTTCTGTGATTTATCTCCTGCAAACTAACTGCCTTTAAATTACGTTATGTATATTTCTTTATTTTCATACATTTTTTTTAATTCGGACGACTCTGTTTACTAACGATTAACCCTTCAATTATATATATCTGGTTATAATGAAAGTTTTCCGCAAAAAAAACCGTTCTTAATAAAGTTAGGAAAAAAACATTGAAAGCAGTTCCTTTAGTGCGGTATTAATCGCCACTCAAATCTATGATTTTCTGACAACGTTTTAGTAGGTTTTCAAAGCCTTCGGCCCAGAAACTTGGTGGCCGCGAAATTCAAAAACACATCAACCTCATTTTGGACGTCCTGTGCAGAACGGAAGATAGTACCAGTAAGATGTAGCTGCAGGTGTAGAAAAAGGGTAGAAATCTGAAGGAGCGATGTCGGAGCTATAAAGTGGGTGTGGTAAAAGATCCCATTCGAGTCTGTACAGATTTCAGTCGGTAAACGTAGACATATGTGGTCTTGAATTATCTTGATGGAACGTTACCTTTTTGCACTGGAACTCAGTTCGACTTTTCTCCTTGATAGCAGCGTCAACACGGACTAGCATCTCATTGTACACCTTACTGTCGAGGGTTTAACCTTTTCCCAGACACTTTGTAGATAATACCACAGCAGTCCCACCAGATATAAAGCATAACCTTTTTATTAGTCAAATTGTGCTTTGAGACGCTGCCGAAGGGCTCATCGGAAGTAGAGCAAACCCCTTTTCAGTCTGTGTTTTTGAAGAAAATCCACTTTTCATCACAAATGATGATCCGGTTCAGAATTTTGTCCTTGCATTGATATTCGAGCAGATTAGTGCAACACGTGTGTCCTTATCCACTTGAGTCAGCTTCTCCGACACCCAGCGTTTGAACGTTTTCGTCAAGTTTATGCATAGCGCGACTAAAGCACATAGTACTAACATCTAACTCCTTAGCAAGTTCTCGAGTGGTTGCATACTGTTCTTCTTCCAAACGTTCTTGCAGGTGGATCTCGTCAATACCAGTAGGCCGGCCATAGCGCTCTGCTTCTTGAATGTTATAGTCTTTGTTTTTGAACTTTCAGGTCCAAACCTTCGCAGTGTCATATGATACAGCATTAGTATCTAAAGCTGTACATATGATTTAGTGACATTCTGTGGCTGACTTTTTGTAATTGAACTGGAAGTAAATGGTGGTTCTAATCTGGTACCGTTGATAGTTCCATTTGAGGCATCTTGTAATTAATGATAACTATATATTTTTACAAATTTCATAGTCCAATGTTCTAAAGCAAGTCTCTTTCTTTCAAATGCGAAAAATCTTTTGACGAAATAGGATTAAACGCATCAATGGGGACTGTTTGTGCAGAGGATATTTGCGGTGGCAGGAAACTTTCCTCAAACCCCGATAATAATTTTAATCTCTTATATAAATTAGTTATTACCGACTAGTTACTTTTAAATTTTGAATTAATGGCTTCCATGTTTTTCTACGTCATATAAATTTAAATAAATCAGAAGGTTTCTAAAATGTTTATCTAAAATTAGCAGTTAATGAAATATGCAGTATATATGAATGAAATATAAAGTCACGTAGAAATAGGGGAACTGAGGCACTTAACGTTGGAAAAAAACTGAAAAAAAGATGATATTAAAATACAATACGCTGCACATTAATGTAAATGATTTAAAAGTATCTAGGAGTTGTAATTTTAAGGTTTGCTTAAGCTATTAAATTTTATCACAGAGCTTTAAAAATATGTTATTTTCTTTCTATGATAAATTGTTTTGCGTACTAGCTCTACTCTAAGTAATAACTGAAATATATATAAATAACCACGTAAAATCTGAAAATCAATTTATTAATTTGAATAATTTCTTGACAAACATTTCCAGTTCGGAATTTTTGTCTCAAATTTGTTATGTATGCGCATTAAAATTTGTAACATATTCATTTCTGCCATAGTAAAGAAAAAGAAAAACCCAGAAGAGATTAACTTCACAATATAATATAATTAGGATGTTCTGATGCACTAAGTTGATTAGTTGTGTTCTACTGGAAACTTTGAACAAAGAACGTAATTCAATTGCAGTGCATTTAAAATCAGTGATGGTTCTCTTTCGCTGAAGAAGTTATAATTAAATAAAAGGATCGGTTTCTGTTTTGGTTAGTCTTTGTAACTCTAGAGTAGCGCTGTTTTTTGAAGAGAAAATTTACGGAGCAAGGCTCATTACTCTCCTACAAATCTTAAGAGCTTTCTCCTTTGTCAAACAAGTACTCTTTTAATTTAGTTTAATCTGCGGCTCAAAAAATAATTTTATAACCAATGTTAACTCGTTCATTTCATTATTTTCTGCTTGCAAAGATAAGTTCTAACAACATTCATTCCTTACTACTTAAAATTTTGCTTTATTCTAAACATATTGTGCGGAGAAATGTGCACCTGTTGAACCTTTAGATAAAAATTATCTGCTATTCTGTGTTCAAATGTCTGTAAAATGTCAGATATAAGTGCGCCTGTTTCTTGACTAAAACTGCGTGATATCAACATGGGCAATATTTAAAAGGAAACTGCAATTTATTTGCTTTATGTGTAAAAGAAACTACTAAAATCCCATTCAAACAGCCTATTCGGCAAGAATCTAATCTTAGAAGAACTATCAGTGTTCAGCAAACTTACACATTCGGTTATGAGAGGTTATGGGAGATCTAAAGGAAAACTTGTTAACCACTGCGCTACTGGATCCGGCGGAAAGGGAAAACATCTGCAAAATCCCACATCCAAAAGACTGGATTAGATAGATTTATTTGATTTTAGTAAAGAACTTACTGTTACTTTCCCTTTTCTTAACAGATTTCTAAAAAGGAAACCAGTCCATATTTATACTATACAGGGAAAGATGCAACAAGGCTGTTCAAACACCAGGAACAAACCTCGATGAAAATTATCAGCGTTTCGCAACTTTATAGATATTTCACCAGCGATAGGCTGCTATCGACACTTGGAGCGTAACAAAAATTATAGCATACAAGTGCTGTATGCCCAACTTGTACAATAACCTCGCATATTAGATTATAACTTTGTTACTGAATATAGAAACCAAAGTTCACTTAATAACCAGAAAAGTAAGGGTTTTTTCCCTTCCTTTTCAGAAATACTTTTTAACCCTCTGATTGGCAAGGTTGTACGGCCTATAACCTATGATATTTTTGTGACATTTTTAAATAATTCTCTACGCATGCATTTTTAAATATGTCCAACTACTGAAAGCAGTTTAAAGGAAAAAAAATTCAGGCATAAAATACGAGAGGCATTTTGGTATTTCAATCGAGAAAATACCTCATTCCTACACCAGTTTTGGGGAATTTGGGGTTTCGATGATATAGGTGTGATTTTGATGCAGTTCGATAATCTGAGATGATGGTTTCGATGTTTTTCTTCCAACCGGCCGGTTGAAAGAAAAAATGTAGCACTGTGTAGAATTGAATATTTATTATTTCGAAATTAGTTCCGCTTCAAAGCTGAAATACACTTTCATAATACATACAGCTTTTTTTTATTTTAAGCAATTAATTCTCAAAAAATGTAATAAACACTTTAATTCGTCATATGTTTATTTAGATACAACATATTCTAATTCAATCTAATAGTCTGCTATGTTAATTCGTAATTAATATTTTTACTTCCTTGTACGAAGTAAAAGTATTGCAATCACGAAAAATTTCGGATATCATATTTTAAAAGAAATATCCAGTTTGGCCGTTCCCGAATCATTTCGAAAGATTCCTCTGCCTGTATGCACGATGGGTAAGACTTCGGCTTCCTAGAAAACAAAGTGCTATTAATATCTTTAAGGACCTTAAACTGCTGTGTTGGTAACCAGTTCTGAATGGATTATGTAATACTCTGGAACGGAAGCCAACTCAGCGGATTTCAGGGTTTTAGGTACTTGCGAATAAAAAAAGGACTCTTTTTTTCCAAAATGGATAGTAAAAAATATTAAAAAGAATTGGATTCAAAAAGAATTCTTTTTTGTGACATCTGCAAGTACTTATGTATGCATGTATGTATGTATCTCTTATAACTAAAATATGATTACCCCTACAGCGCTGAAATTTTGCATAGCATCTGCTATAACATCTAATTGTGCGCCTTCCATTTTCACTGCAGTCGACAATGCCAAACATATATATATGCCCACTCCTTATCTGGCTTAAATGCCCTTACACGGCCTTCATTTTCGCAATTGTTTGAGGCAGGCATATACTTCCAATAACAGAACTGTTTTAAAGGAAAAAAATATTCATGTGTCGGCAATTTCAAATTAAAAAAAAAAAACAATTTTCTACAAATACCCAAATTTAACTTTTAATGCGGTCTCCCGTTCCTATAATTTATTTGGGAAAGTTTTATGCTCGTTATGAAAAGATAAAAAAAATAAGATGTTTGACAAAAATTGACCGGCATATTTATTTTCAAAATTTGCAATGTTTGATGTCATTTTCAACTTGCTTTGAGGGATCGGTTAATTAGGTTAGAATAATTCGAGGAAATAAGTTTAAATGAAGTGGAGCAAGAAATTTGTATAATTTAAAAATAGGAAATGCAAAGAAGCCAGGTGGGGTCCATATCAGATTTTTTCAATTAACAAAGATTAATTATTAATCAATAAATCAAAAATATGATAAAATATAAAGTTGAAAAAAGGGTCATGGAAAATACTGAGAAATTTCTAGTGGGCTAGCAATTTATTAAATTTCACAAATTCTGTAGGCTAATATGATATCTCCTAGCTCATACTCAATGTCGATTTTATTACCTAAGGAGAAATTTAAGATTAAATCTTCATTATATTTTCATTTGGCTTCATATTCATCACTTTAAAAGGTAATTACAATGAGTAGAAATGAAATTATATAATCCTCGAAAAATAAAACGATAAGTTACTCCTTGCTAGTCTCTAATCTTTAGAGGCATTAATAAGTCGGTCACTTCAATTTATTATGCTGACCGCATATCAGCCGCTATCGTGGCAGCAGTGAAGAGAATCCAAAAAGCGTAGATAAAACTCGAGCTTCTATTCGATCCAATAGACTGGAGAATAAATCTTTCTAACAGCTGAGGGGGTTGAGGGAAAATGCCATTATAGTTACGCACTCTTAGAGATATTCGTTATTCAGAAGTAAATAATTAAAAATATACTAGAAATTTGACGTTATCAAATTTGACTAGAATAGTTTTTCGATTTTAGAATAATATTTAGTAGAACGGAGAGCGTACAAAATAAAGCATTATACCTATAATTAAAATTTCCTTTTCTCTGGAATTAGTTATGTTTTAAGCATTATATATGTAAAAAATTAACTAATATTACCAAAATGAAATTTTTGGATTACCTAATAATTAATAGTAAGATTATGATTATTGTTATTAGATTTTGTGCATTTGTTTAAGGATTTTCAAATAGAAAAGTAGCACTTTTATATGGTTCATAGATTTGAAATTCTCAAAAACTGACTTTACTTGTAGGGATGTTGCTATATTTGCAAAATAAACATAAGGAACATTGAATCATGGTTCATTATATATTCAAACTAAAGTATTATCTGTTAAATCTTTCTCCTAATTTTTATTTTTTAACATAAAGGAAAAGTTGTTTTCTCTTTCTTCAAAAGAACTGGCATCATACGAGATAGGTGATAAAGTACTAGTGGTGAGTCACCATAATTTCTGACATGATTTAATAATGATAAAAATATGTACCCTGCGCAAGTTTAGATTATTTTACTTTTGATAACCAGAAAGATGCACCGATCAATAATTTTGTCACAGATTAACCCAGAAAAAAATTCCTGTAACGCAAATGCAATGGGATTTCTGCTTGATTCAACTCAAACTTCTATAGCTATAAATGTATGTAGTAATTATAAACATTTTATTGAATTTCTTCTTCGAATTTTCTAAGAAATTTCTAGCACAATAGTAGTTTTATTTTACTGAGTCTCTGAAAAGCTTTTAAGGCCGGTTTATGTTAAATTTTTAAAATTTAATTTGAAGACCGAGAATCAATTTATTATATATACTTAATGTTTTTCAGAAATGATATATAAAAAACCTGATGTGAACACATGACTTACTTCTACGCCTTGTTAAAATAAACGCATTTTTCCTGCACTTCGTTTAAACTTACTCCCTAGAATTATTCTAGCTTAATTAACCGACATCTCGGCGCAAGTTGAAAATGACTTCAAAAGTTGCAAATTTTGAAATTTAATATCCTGGACAATTATTGTCGTCCGGCAGTCAAGCTTCTTATATATTTATTTTCTTCATAACGATTATAAAACTTTCCCAAATATAAGTACAGGAACCGGGAACTGCATTAAAAGTTAAATTCCGTCATTTGTCTAAGACGATTTTTTTAAATTTGATATTGCAAGATTTTTTTCATTTAAAACACTTCCGTAATTGTAAGTATATAACTAAAATCAACGATTGTGAAAATAAAGGCTTATACGGATTTTTAAGCTAGGTAAGGGGGTAGGTGTATATATATATATATATATGTACTTTTGTTACTGCCGATTGCAATTAAAAAGGGAGTTGCATAACTAGATTTTATCGCAGTTCCATATACAAAATTTCAACGTTCTAGGGTTACTCGTTTTTGAGTTATGCGAGATACATACATACGTACGTATAGACGTCACGAAGAAAATAAAGGAAGTCTTTTGAATCCATTTTAAATCATTTTTACAATCCGTTTGGATTAAAGAGTTCTTTATCTACCCGTAGGTACAGACGTCATGCAAAAAAAAATCGGATTCGGGAAAGGTCAGAATAGATATTTCCGTTAAAATATGATACCCGAAATTTTTCGAAATTCCATTACATACAAAGAAGTCAAAATAAAAGACCTACTAATATCTTAGCATATAAAACTGTTGAAAACTAATAGTTCATTTCACAAGAGACTCCCAGGATACGGAATATCTGTAGGAGAGAGTTGTAGTGGTTTTACTAAAGCGTGAAGGTAATACCAGATTATTTTCTTTAGAAAATCTTCCACGAATGCATCTGTGCATTTAAGTGGGTAGCTTTAGCGTACTTTTCCATAATTAAACAAGCAAATAATGAAAATATCGGAACTATATTCAGTGTATTCGTTAGTGTCGGATGTAAATATATATACTGCATTTATTTAAGTTTTGATCCCAGGCATGTAATTCCATTTTCAAATTTCTTTAAATAAAATAGAGAATTGTTTTAAAAAAATTTTGATATAAATAATAAAATATATAACAAAGAAATATTATAAAAATACAAAATTTAAGTTTTTGAAAGTTTATTTTTATTTAACAAAAGCAAAATTTAAGTCCCTTTTGTAATGCGGAATGTCTTAAAAAAAGGTTCATTATTTTTTCCTTTGGTTAAAACAAACAGGTGTAAAAAATTTCATATCTTTACGTGAAAAATTCATGAAGATCCCTGAGAATACATTTTTCGACTCAAATTGTTTTCCAAATTGTTTTTCAACTCATATTTCCAACCAAAATTAAATATTCACTTTTTCCTATACTTTAGAAGCAACCACAAAACAAAAGAGGCTTATTTGGATATTAACGGTTCCACATTTGAGTAAAACAACCTTAGCTGTTAACTTTGTAGGTAAAAAAATATTGAGCACTAATATCTCTCTAAGCTTTTCGCGCAAAAGTAAAAAACTCTTAGTATATTCAATTTTCTATACTTTAGAAGTAACCACAAAACGAAAGCGGCTCATTTCGATATTAATGGTTCCACATTTTGGGAAAACAACCTTAGTTGTTAACTTTGTAGGTAGTCCCGAAAAAATATTGAGCACTAATATCTCTCTGAGCTTTTCGCGCAAAAGTAAGAAACTCTTAGTATATAATTTAATAAAACATAATGAACATTTTTCTAACTTTTTTGAACAGTTTCTCTTCTCACTATTTTTATGAGAAATGTCTAAATTTAAAACAAACGTAAAATTAATTTCATATTTTGAAAGTTATACCACTCACGGGAATGAAGGCGTTTTTATAAAATTCTATACTTTATTCACAGAAACTTTGTATAAAGAAGAGCATGCCTAGGATCAATAATTACGGAAATGAACAGATATTCACCTGTTGGTAAAACTGAAAACATATTATTTTGAACTTAAACCTAGGATCCATTGCTGGCTTAAAATGTAGTTACGTATTTAAAATAAATTTATTTTACTTTACTCATTAATTTAAGATTTTAATATATAGGATAATTATATATTTACAAGCTACTTCTTGCATCATAAATTATTTAAAATATTCCCATAAAACCTAAACAAGAACTAAAAAAGTAAAAGTATTTTATTCTTTTGGATTTTCTTTTCTATGTAAAATTTGAAGAGGATATATTTTTATAACTGTTCTGATTAAGGTTCCTGTTTAAAAAGAGCAGGAAATCTTGAGCATTTTATCCAGTTATGTTAAATTTGTTGTTTCCGATTTATTTCGGAGAAAATGAGCGATGGCCCACAAGGATTTCTGTCGCAAAACCACATTGGCACTCAAACATTTAGATTTTAATATTGATTTATTCAATTTACTGCTTAATATTTAATCCATATGTGTATAAATGAGAGCTTAGATGTTTTTCTTTACTTAAACATGAATATTTTAAATCCATTAATCTAGGTCAGATTCATCACAAGTACATTCTTAAGAAAACAAAAATCGTTTATTCTTTTCACCTAAATCTTAAGTTAATCAAACAAAAAAAGAAATTGTGAACTATTATTACCGGTAGAAAGAAAAATAGATGGAAGCCAATAAAGGTTAAAATATTGATAATTACTTAATATAATTAAATGATCACTCATGTAAAAATTTGAATTGATCATAGATGAAATAATTTTCAGCAAATATGAAATAAATACATAATAAATGATAACTCACCCTTATAACACTGGAGATAAAAATTTAAGGAACAGCTGTAAAACCTCATGTAACTTAAATGGTTTTGCAGCTATAAACCTAGAATTTGCACAAAGAACAACTATGAAAACTCATGTAACCTGAATGCATTTTCAACTCTTAACTTGCAAGTTAAACGAAATCGTTATTTTGCCGTGCCTGACGTATCTTCAGAATGCAGAATTCCCTTCAAGTCAAATTTTAATAAGAAACGTAAGAAACACAGAAAACGTGACATAATGTGGAGTAGGGAAACCTATTGTTGCAATAGTTTAAATGATACTCAAAAAACTTTAATAAGGTTGCAAGGATTTATATTTATTTTGACTAACCAGTTAAGTTTATGGTTTCTTTATTATAAGCCTTCATTCATCTAATTGTCAAGGCCAGAATATGTAAATTTGGTATCGCGCTTGAAGGAATGCAGTTTCTACAAATAGGAGAAAAGATCAGCTTCATTAGTCATAATATATACTCATGTCCATAAATTAAGGATAATTCAGAGTCACGCGGAAATCGAACTCTAAAATAAGTATATCACCTGTAAAATCACTACACACGTCTTCAAGAATCATATGCAAATTTCAGGAAGTAACCAGATGACAACGATGGTACGTCACAATAACGATAGTTAAGAAAGTGATATATAAAGAATACAGGCAAAGAAGTGAAATTGTTCGCAGGCGCTTTATAAGCATTTCAGTGTAATAACCGATTACTTATGACACAAAGGACGCATTTGGATGATTTTTTACGTGGTAGAATTATAAGCTGTCTGGAATGTGGGCGTACCCAACTAGAAGTATCAGACGAACTTGCAATTGCCCAGAGTGTCATCTCCAGGCTTTGGCAACGATTCCAAGATGATGGTACTGTGAGTAAACGTTACAGCACAGGTCGCCCCAGAGTTACAACGCCGAATGAGGACCGGTATTTGGCAGTTACTGCCAAAAGAAACAGGCGGAGCACAGCCTCAGACCTGTCTCGTCAGCCCTCTTCAGCCACTGGTACGACAATTTCAAGGCAGACCGTGTACAGACGCTTAGGGCAGATTGGTCTATATGCTCGTAGACCTGTCCAATGCGTTCCACTTACTGCAACTCACTGTCGCCTGCGGTTAGCCTGGAGCAGAGAGCATGCATTGTGGACACCGCAACAGTGGGTTTGGGTGATGTTTTCTGACGAGTCCAGGTTTAGCTTGCAGTCTGATTCTCGCCGGACTTTCATATGGAGAGCTCCAGGTACCCGTAACCACCAGGAAAACATCATTGAACGACACCGTTACGGTGGTGCAGGAGTGCTCGTTTGGGGTGGAATTATTCTGGGTTCCAGAACTGACCTGCATGTTCAAATTGGAACCATGACAAGCAAATCTATCGGGACGTCATTCTGGAACAACATGTACGTTTGTTTCGGGGCGCCATGGGCGCACAATTTGTGTTTATGCATGACAACGCCCGTCCTCACCGTGTAAACATCGTAAGCGAATGCCTTCAATCGGAGGATATCACCCGTATGGACTGGCCAGCATTCTCACCGGACTTGAATCCAGTAGAGCGCGTGTGGGACATGCTTGGTAGACGAGTTGCAGCCCGTCAACCTCCTCCTACATGTATACCGGAACTTCGGAAAGCATTGCTTTTTGAGTGGTGTAATATCCCCCAAGATCAGATCGATAATTTGATACTCAGCATGCCTAGGCGTTGTACGGACTATATTGCATCGTCTGGGAGACATACAATGTATTAAGAATCATACCAACCATGTAATATTGTTTTTTTGTAATTTGCTCCAGGGAAAAAAATCGCTAATTTTTTTAATAATATCAAACATATAGCCTCTTTTTTTGCTGTTTACCTTTTGTTTAATAAATAAGCTTTACAAATAAGTCAAATTTGTCTTGCTTCTAACTCTTCCTTTGCCTGATTTTGCATTACCCTTAATTTATGGGCATGAGTGTACATCATTAGATTTAATATAGATCTTTCAACATGATAAACATCAGTGTTTTCATACCGTTTGATTAGAAGTCCAATGTTCTGAACCTAAGAAATTCCTTGAAAGTGCTGCTGAGAGTCCCACCATGTAACGATCTTCGCCATCAAGAAAAGATCGAAATTTTTAACAAAGCAGCATCTTGTTGGCAAGAGGTCTGCTAATACGATTGATAGGAAAGAATTCCGAAATGCTGATTATGTGCTTTGGACTGCTTATTTCAGATAAATATTTAGCTGTATTATAGCTTAATCTCTGTTAATTTATCTAGTCTCTTTTAATCTGCAATTTTGGCTGCCCTTCGCCCAGCTTGGGAAAGTATTTGTGAAGATAAATAGTTTCACCACATTTAGAGAAAGAATAATAATAGACATTTAGACATACATTTAGAGAAAGAATAATACACTACTAAATAATCATCTTTATCTCCCTCGGCTCGGAGGTTTAACTTTGGTTTCTGTAGTCTGAAGTCTTTGAGCAGACAAACTGTAAGTATAGTGTAAAATGTTTTTTGACACATGTTCAGGATTCTGATAAAAAATGGAACTTTTATATTCCGGGAAAGAAGGGAGGTATAAACATTCAAGCGATGTGTCTAGGCTTGAATGAGGTTCATAAAGAAGCCATTTATCAATCTTTTGAATTTTCTAAATAAAAACTACAGATGCACTTTGTTGTGTCCTTTAGAGTTTAAAGAGGGCCAAATTCCACTAAAGTTTGCTGTCTATCGTTTGTCGATGGCTTCCATTGAAGATCCACGACATTCATTTGCAGGGATCATTTTGCCAGATCCAACTTCTTCAGTCCAAAATCTGATATTTTATGTATAACGACCTAATATTTCATTTTCCTTTAGTAACAAAATTAATTATTTAGAAACTACATTTCTAAACAAGTTTATCTACACAACTGATGAAATGAAATACATTTTATTCCGATATTTTTAATTTAAAAATTAGTTATAAATATTAACAGTAACTTAAAAAGTTAATAACAAAACCAATAGTCATACTGATACAATTAGAATGAAAATTCATCAAAAGCGACTCTTTTCTTTGCATATGTCCACCAAAGTACAGAATGCTACAACGTATAAATAATAAGTAATAAAAATTAAAATATTTTTTCCTAAGCTTTGAACTGTTTAAAAATGGTATGCAATTACGCTGAGCGATTTCTTTTCCTTATTTTCCTTTTGCGAATGAATTAGAATCATACGCTAAATATTGCTATTTCTCAGAGCGAAACGAAAATCTCTTTGTCTATTGTTTTGATATATGCTCTCCAGTCTTATAATAAATTTTTCATGCCTTCCATGTCTTCTTTTTTTTTCGTTGTCTTGGCGGAATACATTAACAACGGAACATCACGTGATGGAAATGGACATCTTCAAAATAAAAAAAAGAATTTCAATAGGAAAACAAAATCTATTTTAGATCAGCCCTTTTTTCCCCTAACGATACAAAATTCCGATTTCGAGGGAAATCTAATAAACAAACATTTTGGATATCTTACATTTTACCCACATAGATATTGAAAAGTATTTTCGTTTTGTATCTCGCTATACATCAAATCTAAATTGTTCGAAAGTGTCTCAAATGTCTCTTCCGAGAATGTAAAATTTGATTATTTCTTTTGCAGTGGACTTTCGCCTGTCAAGCAGTTATCGACATACCTATGGAATTGAATTCTATTTCCGTTCATGCTTTTATTTTGCTTCTTTATGCGATTCAATCTGGCAGTGCAAAGAAATTGTATAAACCTTATGAATCCATTTCAACGGCTATTATTTTCATCGCGATCGTATCTCAGTTTAAATTTTTTTCTGTCTGCATTTTTTTACTTTTGCAAGTTTCGGTTTTGTAATTCCATATATTTTAGTGAAAGAATTGATGAAATCAAGTTATTTATATAGTGCTAATAAAGCTAAATTCTAAAAGAGGAAAACTTATAAAATGATATTAAATTCAACATAAATATTGACTAAAAAGATAATCTGAGAACACGAGAATACCCGGTAGACGGATTGCTTCCTCTGGGACACAATGCTACTGACCGCTGTTTAAAAAACTGTTTCATCGCATTAAGATATTTTATTCTTAGTTTTTTTTTTTCGTTTCAGAGTAAAACTTCCGTTTCGCGGAATTATATATATTCGCGGAATTTATATATATATTAATTCAGAAATATTGTTCGCTGTTTGCTTCATTAATGTCTCACTTTCTCTCGTTCTTCGCGTGCGTTTTCGTTTAATATTCGGAAGCTTGTTATTGCGTAAGTCTTCAAAGTAATCACACTTGACGCGCTGTTTAAAGGCTTATAGCTATCAATGGGAGTCAAGCAAATTATGCAATCACAGGTACACTGCGCAAAAGAAAATGGAACAGTTCTATATTTCCCGTTCTACTGGCCCGATTCACGAAATTCAACTTGCGTTTTTCATGTCCCGAAAGCGCGACATAGGATATGTATTAGATTTATACATTGTTCGTACGAATAGTTTTTAAAAAATTAGCTCTCAAAATTTTAGCTCCTCAATGTTAATTGAATTTGATATATATTTATTAATATGTCCTTTTTATATTAAACTTATCTGATTCTTCTTTTCATATGTCGAAATTTAGTTTTATTCCAAATAAAGTTCAGCAAGTTTTATGATTTATTTTTTAAATTAGTATTTTTAGATAATTTTGGTACTTACGTTAAAAACCCGTCGACCATTTGTGCCTATTAAAGAAAAGACGTCAAACTATGCGATTTTTCTCCAAAAATGAAAAAGTCTTCTTCAAACATGCTGGGTTTGGTGTAACCTTGATTACAAGTGTTAGTTATTATTCTTGAGTAAAGACTCCTTTTTCCCCCCTCTATCACGCATATCCGTAAAAAAAATATGATTAAAATTTGGAACCTGCATACTACAGAAAAGCATGCTGTTGAATATTTCCAAAGTTATGGAATCTTACAGGCTTCAAAAAATATGTTAATGGCCACGATATAGCACTTTATTTAAAAACTGAGAAGCAATGGCGTTGCAGCGTTACGGCTTGTGCGAAGCGAGTGTCAATTCGAAAGGAAACGTGGTTCGAGGCTTCTACTATTTCATTTTTGACTGCACTCCGATTCATTTATAGTTGGTACAGGAAATTGACGACTATTGAATGGAGGAAAGAGAAATTAGAGTTAAGTGAGAAGACTGTTATGTATTTAGTAAATGGTTTTTTTAGGTTTGGGGCGATTGGCATTGTCTCTTGTGGTCGACGTGATTTTCTATAAGTACCATAATGTTTATAAATTTTTCGAAAAACATTTTTAATTATAACATGTTTACTATCATCTTAAAGAAGATGTATTTCTAAGCATACATGCAAAAAAGTACAGTTTTTTATTCAAAATTTCCTAGGATATACGTAAATTTATATATTGGCGCGTTTTGCAATTTGGCATGTTTGTTATAAGCGATAACGGCAAATGTGGTTTACGCACTTTGTTAAAATTATTTGAAAGTATGAACCTATGTAAGACAATGATACATATAAATCTAATATATATCCCAAGTCGTGCTTTCGAGACATGAGAAACGCAATTTGAATTTTGTCAATCGGTGCAGTAGAACGGGAGATATAGAACTGTCTTTTTTTTTGAGCAGCGTACATAGCTTGATTATAATTTGTCCTGTAGAAAATAAAGCACTATAAATTTAGTAATGGTAAATATTTTCATAATTTTGCAGTGAGAAAAACACCTTAGGTATAATTCTTCACTATTTAAAGTTTAAATTATCAAAAAATATTCATAGAAAATATTAATAAAAATTCCAAATCAAATTGAACAAATGCTTAAACAGCAATTTTTCAAAGAAAAACGCAGGTGCAATGTTTTAGCAATATCATCATATATCTACTATAAAATTTTTAAAGTGAAATCTGTGATAGACTTCTAATGAGTGAGCGTAAGTATGAAAATTACCATTATGAGAAAAACGGTTATAAAATTAAATTATCTGTCAAATAACAAAACAGTTTAAAATTACTGCTGCCTGGCTGTATACATCATTCCTTCCCGTCCTTCAGCAGCTGTTTTTGCAGTCCGTTTTGCTCGTTTCTTCGCTCTGCAAGCATCTGTTATAAACGTCCATGTCTTTATTTCGGCTGATTGAATATGATGCTGATGAGTGTTTACTGGAAACTTGACCACATTTTCACCAATACGGAATCCATACTCCAATACCCATACACACGGTATCGATTCACAGTATGTAATTGCCCAGTTTCACCATCATCACTGCTGTTTTGAAAATGTTATAAACATAGCCGAAATTTTTCTGCCACAATTTCCAAATTAAAACATTCAACGATCCATTTGGATTCTGTGTATGTGCTTCTAAGCAGTGTTTATCATTAAATATGGTATGCTAAATCTTTAGTTTTCATAGCATCCATTACGGGTGGTGGAATTGCATTTTTATGTTTATACAACTTGATTTTTGTCACACAAGCTCTTGTTATGCACACCCCAAATTCTTTCCTGTTGGGCTAAAATGATAAGAAGATTTGACGTCAGCTGAACATCTGTGATAAAGCATTGTCCACACTGCTTTTTGCATATCTTTTAGGGAACTGCGATGTTCCTCAATGGTATTTCTTTTTCACTGAGATTTTACATAACTAAGTTTCTTTTCGTTAAATTCTTGCTTTCGCTTTCATAATCTAGAGCCCATACGTTTCTGAACTCTCTGACAAATTTAGTGTCTCACAAATTTGATTTTACTAACAGCTCTACCACAATGTTCTGTTTGCTGAATACCACTGGATATTTTCGCGTTTTCATCACCAGTATACTGTACATATCGTACCTTATGTATAACACTGGAGCAATGAAAACGTCTCTTCTTTCCAACAAATTCTATCAATCTTGCAGAACCGCTATGGTTCTTTTGACGTTTACTAGGATATTCTGCCTCCAATTTCTTATGCTGTTTACAGTCAAATCCAAATTATCATCATTACACATGCTTTTTAGAGATACAAAAAGGCATATTTTTTTCGTTTACTTAGAATTGTTGTCAAGTGTATGATAATTCACCACAAAAATAACAAGAAATTCCAGATTCTATTGAGAGTCTAGCTATTGTGTTTGTTGAATGTTATTGATGATATGGTTACCTTTCCAAAACAAATTTTACACACAATACTGTCTTCTAATATTTTAAAAAATGCTTTCATCGATAAATAATAAACCTGTAAAATCTATTCATTCTGTATACCCAAGGAATTATCCAACCTTTTTACTGGAAGCGCTGAGTTTTTAGAGAAGAAAATGTTTTACTAAACTGGTTACTATGAAATCTATATTATTTTGTTATCTCTGTTTCCCGACTTTCGCTTATTTTTTTCATTACCCATATTTATAAAACATAATATTAAAACTTGTGTCAGTTTTAGATAATCAAAGAATGATAAGTATGATAAAGCAAGTCTAAACACACTGTTTCAGACAGTAAAGTGTAAACAAAATACTGGAATACGTACATGCTTTAAACGTTAAACTGCTCGGATTCTATTCCTAAAGAAGTCCGTAAGAATAATAAATATTGAATTAATAATAAAAATTAAAATAATCTACAAGTTAACATTTATAAGCAGCTCCAGCAATAAGCATCACGTGCAGTAAAAGAAAAGCATTGTGGTGATTTAAATGCTCGATCTCGCAATGTTTACCTCAGAACTACACTCATGTTCAGAATTATTACAAACATTACAAGCAGAAAATCATGAACTTCTCAGAAACCATGAACTGGAATTCTTTAAAACAATAGCTTGAAACAGTAAAACTAGTAAAAATATATTTCAAGAAGAATTAAAAAATAGAAACAAGTTAAGGCTTATGAATTTAACAGGGAATGTGATCTCCATGAAGTGTATACACATATCACAGCGTGTTTTCAAGCTAGCAATAACACTGTTAACCAGAGTTTGAGGAATTATATTTCGCTCATCCAGCAATGCAGTCTTCAGAGCATTTACATCATTTCTAGGACGTCTCTGTGTAACTGGCTTTTCAATGTAGTCAGTCCCATGACTTCTCTATAGAGTCAAGAACAGAATATTTTTCTGGCATGATATTCGCTCAGTTTCTTCACTTTGTGTCAAATATTTCATCAGTGAAGTTTGCTCGACATGAACGAACATTTTCGTCCAGAAAAAAACTTCAACTACATATACACCTCTAAAATGACTTGCATAAGATTCTAAAACTTCATTGCGATATCTTTGACAATCAAAGATCTTTTGCTGAAAATATATAGAGACGTATGTCAATCTATCATTATTTCTCCCACTACCATTACACCTTCATTTCTGAAACGGTCATGCTGCGTAGTGTTCGAAGGAATATTTCTCGTTCCTTACCCGATTCAGATGTAAACACGTTTCGGATCAAATGTTAAATTAAACCTTGTCTCATCAGTACAGACAGCATAGTACCATTAATGTTCACTACAGTTATGAATTTCTCTACAGCAATTGAAACGATCCCTCTTTTATTGTGAAAACTCTGACGCGCATATCCTTGGCCATTCTGATAGAAATGCCATTTTCATTTAAGTCTTTTGTTATACTTTTTGCCGTGATACAACAGCTCCAGCGGCAGCTGCAAGCTCTGAACACAACTGCCAAGCAGTAGACTTCCTGTTACGATGAACAGTTATTGCTAGATATTGATTTTAAGAAACAGTTTCTGTTAGTTTATGACATTCTATAGGCCTCCTTACAACTCTTTAAGAGCTCTGAAGTTATTTTAATACTTAGAGACTGCCTGTCTTGAATTATTCACACATCTCACAGCTTTCACGATTGTCTGCCTTGTTCCTAAACGGCCGATAATTCTAAATGGCTTCTTTAATCGGCCACTTCACAGATTCTTCCACATGATACTTCGGAGTCATAACAAACTGTTTTGAGCCCATATACACTGAAATCAGACGCTGTATTGTAGAAATTCACTTTGAGCAAAGCGCTTGATTCAAAGTCAGATGGCCTTAATTTGCATTTCAGAAGCTGCTTGACCGCTTGGATTGGATCATGTTAATTGTAGAGTTGATTATAATTTGCATCTAACTGGATAATGATAATTATCCCTTGCACATTCCCTACAAAACTTTATTACATCGATTGAATATTTCACGGAATATCATTGTTTTTAGGCATATAAAGGTAAATTTAGACATGAGCGCATTTGCTTTATTTCGTAGTTTTAAAGGTTCTAATTCGAGTATTACAGCGCAATTTGTTTAAAAGATTTAGAAATACACTGGTGTGCAAAAATTAAGAACGAGACGGTTTTTTCAATATAACTTTGTACAAAAGCTTTCCAAATCAACACATTTAATACTGTAAGATCCTCAATACGTAAGGACATGAGTAATGTAAGCAACACTTACTCAAAGAGAAATCAGAGAGATAAAAAGAAGCTTTATTGAAAAAGTAGCATGGAGCGCAATGCGACTGAAGGCCGAAACATCCCTGTGATGGGTGTCCAGCAAGAAACATCCGGTCTTTAATAGGGGATATGATCTCCCCTGACTGCTAGGCAGGTTTCACATCATTTGTGCATGCTGAATATGTGGTTGTTAATGAGCTGTTGAGACACTGCTGCTCGTTCCTCTTGTAGCACGAATCGCAGTTTCGGAATCGTTACTGGCGATAACTTACGTGCTGCCACGGGTCTCCCTAGTACGTTCCGTACATGCTTGACGAGATTTAGATCCAGAAACCTTGCTGACCAATCCATGTGTTCAATATCTTCACTCTCCAACAGCTCTTCGACAGTAACTGTGCGATGAGGTGGAGCGTTGTCGTCCATGAAGAGGAACTGAGGACCCATAGCCCTTGTGAAAAGACGCATGTAAGGAAGAAGAACCTCGTTACAATAGCAGTCCCAGGTGACGAACCTCCTTGGGAGATATGAAGGTCGGTCCGGCTACCAAGCATTATGTCTGCTCGAACGAGAACTCCGCGACCTCCAAAACAGTCCCTTTTGATGATGTTGAAGGGGTTATTGCGTGTTCCCCGCTCTGTCCAGATGTTTATGTGTCTAGAATCGCAACTCAGACTAAATCTGCTCTCATCTGTAAAGAGTACTCGTCCCCATTCATTGTCTCTCCAATTCCGGTGTTCCCGGCACCACAGAGAACGCCTTCTCCGATGGGCAGGCGTTAGAGGTACACACCGTACAGGGCGTCGTGCAAACAGACCACCACCGTGCAGTCTTCTGGCCACGGTAAAACGCGATATCGGTCGTCCAGTCGCCTGTGTCGTGTGTCTAGCGATTTCTCCCGCTGTCTGCCGCCTGTTTCTTCTGGCCTGTAAGGCAATATACCGGTCATCTGCGGGTGTGGTTCCTCGTGGACGACCACTACTAAACCCCCGGATAGCTGTTCCTGTAGTTTGAAATTGTCTCCAAAGTCGTGAAACGATGCTGTGAGCAATTCCGAACTCTGCAGCCACACTTGTCACACTGCGGCCTTCCTCCAACTTCCCAATGATTCGACCTCGGGTAAAAGCATCCAGATGTCGTCTAACAGATTGATTATTCGCCATTTCTTGCTGAGACAGCAACTCGGTGTGATTTTGACTGCTATACGGCGTGCAATCTCTTTGCCAGAAATACTGATCTTACACCGACAACATGCTTTATACTACTCAGACACTCCCCCATTACGTCTACCTGCATATCTGCGCATATGCTACCGTACATCACCTTACTTAATCTCCTGATTGGTCTTTCTGTCCGCTCTGGCTCTTCGTTCAGCTGATATGCTAATTTTTCGACTTCGTCCTTAATTTTTGCCCACCAGTGTATATCTTTTAAAGAGTCGGGAGCGTTATTTTATAGCCATTAGCCTTGCGCCATTACAAGCGCCGGAAGTGGTGGCCATTTCATTATGGAAGCACCTTATAGGTGGCTACCGTTACGTCCTACGAAGGGACGGACAGCTCAACCATGCCTTTTCCGGAATTCGAAACCGGGCCCATCGCTATGGCAATCAGGGTCACTAACCACTATACTGGCTGGGCGACATTTAGACTTCTAAACGGTTTAAATGCAGTTATTAAAAAGTTAAAAGTTATTTTCTACAGTTCCTAAAAATGTAAAAAAAATTATTTATTTATTAATCAATTAAAGTAAAAATATATGAAAGAAAAAATTAAATTCGATTTTTTAAGGTTTAAAAGTGATGACTCTCTTAAGCACGCAATACCCCCAAAACGATACAGATCATTATTACGTGATTTTTTTAACTTGCTATTATTGCTTTATATTCATATAAATGCATGAAAGTATAAAAGGCTTTTATAAAGGGATTAAAATTATCTCTTGTGCCACAGGTGAAAATACGTCTAGGCACGGCTCTAGCAATAGCATTAAGTTGCTACTGTCTGCTCTATATTCCATACTACCGTTCTTATTTTTACTAAGTATACTTGCATCTTCTGGTGTATTTCAGGAATTTGAATACCGAAGGAATTCGAATTGTAAATTAGCTAAAATAAATTAAAAACCTTGTGAAATTTCTTAACTTTTTTCAATAAAAGTTCGTTGAAATTGATCTCCATTTTCTTCCAAAAACATATGCCTTGATAACAGTTATTTCTATTATAAACTGCTACACTAAGTTTACTTTACCTTTTAATAACATACACAAAAGTGTATATTATTAAAGGTAAAATATGACATTAGTATTGTAATGTTAATGTTGTGCTTTACCTTAGCATGCTAATGCATTATAGTTCAAATAATAATTTCACTTTTTCTCATTGTTGTAGATTGGATGTAAAGCCTTGTACATCATCACCAAATATACGCGAATGACTACATACATGTGGATGTTTTGCGAAGGCTTTTATCTTCACAAGCTGATAGCAGCATCTTTTGCAGAACAGAAGTCTTTGAGGATGTTCTATTTCATCGGTTGGAGTATGTATAAAGCTTCAAGATTTTATGAAAATTATTATTTATGCCTTAGTACATATTGTGCCGTTGACCACAAATGTTGGTTACCATTGAACCATTAAAATTGGCGGAGATCCCGCCAAAGTTGCTCCAATCGTTTCTGCGGAATTCCGAGCCGCGCTTCCATCTCCAGCTCTTATAATAAAACTTTCACCAGTCTCCCTCTGCACAATCTATCAAAAAGTTACTGCTACGGAAGTAATCTACCAGCTTCGTTTCTGTGCTATGTAAAAAGCTTTCGCTGATTTGTACACTTTGTCAGGACCTCCAATTTTACCGGTATATCTGTTTAGAATGCTTAGAGTACAAACTTCTCGTAGGTGATTTTTTGGCCGGGCATGTTCGCCTGTTCTTTATTCCTTTCAACACATATTAATTCTCTCGGCTAGCTAGCTATAAATAAACCGTAAAGCGGTTGCAAATGTCACTCTAGAACCTTCTCATGAATTTCTTTCAGAGTGCAAGAAACATAGCCTGCAATATCAGGTAATTTATAGCCTTGTTCATAAAAAAAGTTGCTTATCGAGAATCAGTCGGGTATCAGTCGAGAAACAGTTGAGATTCACTCATACCTCAAATGAAGATATTATGAGTATGTTGCATCGTCATGCTTTTCCATAACTGGTGATAAATCCCGTTTCTTGGTAACAGTTTCACAATCGACGACATAATACGTAAGTACCAAATAAAATAATTAACCTGATTTCTTAATACTACATTAATAATTTTAGGTTTTTTCATTACAGATTTTATTCAGTTTGATCAGAATGCTGTCGTTGGAACTTTTTATTGGTTTCAACTGGATAATTATCTGCTGCCAATACCGCATTCATGCTTTCATAAGCTTTTATTTTAATGATCACAGTGACGTACATTGACATTTGATCATAGCAATGAAACGTTGATTAGAATCCGGGAATAATATTATAAGCTGATACCAATTTTTATTTACCAATCTGTTGTAAAAACAACATAAGTTAAGTATAAGAATTCACAGATGGTAATTTGAAAATTACATTTAATGGCGCAGGTAAACTGAAAGGAAATACATCGCATTCGAATCGAAAATCATATAAAAGCGGCGAATCATTTAGATTAATAAAAAATTATTTCAATTACTCCATTAAGTAAAACACTCGACTATGTTAATTTAAAACAAACATATGCTGCTTTTCGCAAAAGAACTTTCAACAGTTCGTTAAGAAAGAGATGACATCGGATTCTCAAAAGCTAACATAAACTTCTAGGTCAGGTAGAAAATATAACATGGAGATAAGGTCACCATGATTATTTGCCTTGTTCTTTAATGCACTGTTTTTCGTATCACAAAGTCAACATGTTCCCCCAAAATAATAATTTAGGAATAGTAGAGCAAGAAAGCTAAGCTCGATGTAGATTAAGAATCAAGATAAAAAATTATATACAATCCTTAAATGCCCTTGAATAGTTTAGCGTGTTTTAAATGGAACGAAAAGCTTATGTTTAAGATGGCTAACACATAATGAGCTTATTATGCTGAAGATGTTTCTACAAGGAAGATAATTAAATGGTTTAAATACTGCTGTGGGTGTATGGGCTAGTAATGAACTCAATGTACTCAGAGTCGATAATAGGTTGAAAAATTTATTTTTATCAAAACAAACACTTTAGAGTTCTGAATTTTTCACAAGTACTCGTACAGCTCTTCTCAGTATGATAGAGGAGAATAAATACATGACTCATGAATTTAACAGAGTTATTCCATAAAATGCTGTTTGTAACAAAGCATTAACTGATCACTTTAAAGATTTCCTTTTCAGTTGTTCGTTTCTAAAATTCTTTACAGAATAAATCCCGTTCTTTGAAATCTTTCTGATCAAAAACAAGTGGAATGAACTAACAACCGTTCTAACACCTGCTGATTCATCATACTATACTGAAAATTTAACTTCGTAAAATTTCTGAATCAGTGTTTCTTCTATGATAATTAACCTGTCTTTATTGAGCCTGCTGATCGTATTTTTTGAAAGCGGTAAATTTTCCGTTTTATACATTCCAAGCACAGTTTTGACAATTTCTAAAATTAATAACAGAGCTATAAAATGAGCGATCTGGCAAAGGTATTTTATGACTAGTATAAATCTCGCGACTTTGTAACTCGCGAATAAAACTCCTAGGCGTCCTTGGGGCTTATCTCTGAAAGAATTTTGCATTCGAATTTGATTTCTCAGACGTTTAAAGTAGTTAAAATCTTACATACGTAAGATGTGGATTTTCTTAATAATATGTTTAATAGTAATAATATGTTTCTGTCCGCTACAGTAAAACTAATTAATTCTATTTATCATTTCGTAAATCGAACCTTCGGTTCTAATTTATTAACTGTGGCTGTATTATATTTAAATTTTAAATGTCAAAATGTTCATTAGGAAGTAAGATTAAAAATTAGTGGTTTATCAAATTTTTTACGTGAGTTTTTTCGCACTAAGATTATTACTCAATACATATACGAATTTTAAATACCAAATCAGAAAAGTGTTTTATATAACAATGTATTTGTTTATGAAAATCAGTTCGAAGCTTTAAGTAATTTCACTTCCAGTTTATAAATTTTAGCCCAAACGTTGATAAAAAAAGTTGCAAATATTAAAATTGAAAAGTTTTGTATTACATTTTCATGCAGGGTTTTATTAAAAACTGGTAAGAGCTTTAATAAAAGTACGAGTTTCGACTGTTCATTAAAAACTGTTATAGATTTCAAGTGAAGTATCATTTCCGGCTGCCCATTTTTTCCTAAAATTTAATCCACTTACATGAATGCAAAAATCTTAAATACGAAATATAGAGTTATCGTGGAAGAAAAAATTGTCACATAAAGACAAATAAACTGGCTGCTAGACAATGTACTGGGGAACTTAGTTGGAGATTATTCACTGAAAACTCATTAGCGATTCTTTGAACAGAAAATATTACCTCACTTACCTATATATAGGTTGGCGGAAGGTAAAACATTATTACTCTACTCAAATTCAGTTTTTTTTTCAGAAAATTTTATTTAAAACGTGAAGAAAATGTGGGTTTTCAGTTCATAAAGCATTAATAAATATGCACTTAAAAAGAATTATTTTCCTCAGAAGCAAAGTACAATATAGCAGAATCCATTGTTGCTCTGCAAAAAAATGAAGGTGTAATAAATTTTTATCCCCTTGAAATAAACATTGTACTCATCCAAAGGCATCACATTATTAATACGCATAGCTGTTAAATTACTCTAGAATCCTTAACCCTACGTAATCATAAAATATAAACGGTTTTACAGAGAACAGAGACGCATCCTGTAAAAAATTACATCCAATTAATTGTGATTCTCACGTTGAGACTAAATCAGGAAATTTAATTGCGATAGTCACGTTGATATAGGAATCAGGTTAATCAAGGAAATTTTCGTTTTAATGCCTGCATAAGAGGCTTGCACCATATATTTCTCAAATGGGAAGTAAATGAAAAATTCCATCCTTCTAATAGGCAGCGGCAAACAGCAGTTTGTTATGCCAAGGCTCGAATTTTTCAGTTGTAGAGCGAAGTTAGTTTTAACAGAGATTTTAAACACATGATTATAGAAATTTTCTAAAAGAATAAGTAGAATCTTCTAACGAACTTTAAGTTGTTTTTAGCAGCCATAATATTATTTCACACGAATATGACAACAGTGATATAAATCTGCTAGTCAGTTATATATACGTACTTAATAGAACAGGTAGTGATCATGAATATGCGTTCGACATGCTGTGATTAATTTGCTAATTACTTTGGAAAAAATATGATAATATCACATCACTTCCTTACATGGTCTATTAAATTATACGCACAATTTTCTGCACTTCATTTTAATTTATTTCCTCGAATTATTCTAACTTAGTTAACTGACTGCTCAAGGCAAATTGAAAATATCATCCAAAACTGCAAATTTTGAAATTAAATATACCGATCATTTTTGTCAATTTTTAATTTTATTTTTTCATAACAAGTATAAAACTTTCCCAAATATAAGTATGGGACCCCGCAGACCGTGTTAAAAATTAGACTGCATTATTTGTCAAATTTTTTTTTAATTTGACATACTGTGTTAATTAAAAAGATGTTACTTAAAAAAATTAGAGTGTTACCTAAAAAGAATATGCGTTAGCGTAAGTTGTGTTAAATGTGTTACTTGAAAATTTATGTACGTTTTTACAACTATTAATAATTTATAATGAAAATACAACGGTCAATTTAAACGATAAAAGTTTAAACTTTTCGGTTAAATTGACCGTTGTATTTTTATAACATATGTGACGTGTTTAAAACTAATTTTACTTGCATTTTCCATTTTATAATTTTATTTTATTATGAACTCGAAAATCTTGTTTTAGAGACTGAATTTCATGTCGAGGTAATCGCTTCGCATTGTGAGATTTAATCTAAATATTGTATGGAAACAGACTTATTCTTATATCATTTTGCTCAAAAGGTCAAGTTGAACAAAACATGAATTCAGTACCCCTTAACTTTCAGCTTTTAACGCTTTAAATTACTACCTCTTGATAAGTCGATTTGAAGCAAAAATCTGAAAAATTAAATTATTAATAGTTGTAATATGAATAGCATTTGAATTTTATGAAATACGTTTTTAAAAAATTTGTCTAATAATTTATTCAAAAAGGTTTTTAATATTTTAAAATCTTTATTGCAATTATTAATGCATCCGTCTTTGTTATAAATGCAAATATGTTATAATGTTCTTCTTTGCATCCATCTTTGTTATAAATTAAGGGATTCTTTTATTTAGTATTTTTCCAGGATAATATAATCTATTAGTCCTATCTTCTAAATTTTAAGTTTTGACATATATATGTGTTTGCTTTTCGCGATTGCAATAAGAAAAGAGGTATACACCTAGTTCTTACGGAAGTTCCACGGAAGTTCCATGTACAAAATTTCAATGTTCTTTGGCTGATAATTTTTGAGTTATGCGAGATACATATATACGTACATATATACATACTTGCATACAGACATCAAGAATAAAAATCCCTTTTGAATCCATTTTAAATCCATTTTAGAATCCGTTTTGGAAAATTAATCCTTTATACTGTGAGTACGTACAGACATTAAGCAAAAAAAAAGTCGTCCTAATGGTTTGGGGAGTGGTCAAATTGGATATTTCCGCTGAAATACGATACCCCAAATTTTTCTCAATTAAAATACTTACTTTCTTTACTTCTTATAAGTAAGTAAAAAGACATTTTAACATTTTTCCTCGATATTTTAGATTAAGAAAACTATAAACCCAAGTAAGTAGTAAAATAATGAAAATCCAAGTGTAGTGAAATAGAAGTAATACATAAGTAAATATTTTTCTACTGGGTAAAAGCAATTTGGAAAAAACGGTGAATAAATTTAGCAAATGATCAGAACAGAATACGTGTCTTACTCTTGAAAATCTCTGTGCTGTTTTTGATTAAATATTTCAAACAAATTTCCTGAACAAAAGTTGTCAACAAATTTCCTGAACTAAAGTACAGACTAAACGTTGACAACAAATAACGAAGAAGTTACTTTAACCGGCTATAGAATGCAAATTTTATTAAAAACCATTTCTCAATTTCATAGCTTAATATTTCACTCTTTACATACGAAATAAATAAATAATGATAATTTAATTCCCTATAATTTACTAAAATCGGCTAAAATATGTATTTCGCCTGTTTCCACTACACGAATAACTATTATTTACTTTTATTACTTAACTATTATTTACTTTAACTATTAAGTGTTTTCTCATTTTTTAATCTGAAAAATAAATCTGTAAATCATTTGATTTTCTTATTCCTAGCAAAATATTTCGCACTTATTTTTCAATTTTTATGAAAAGGGAATTCTTTAAACAGAGTGTTTGGGGGCTCGTACATTTAATAATGCCATTTGAGTGGATATCTTATCTATCAGTAAAAAGATAATCTGACATATTATAAAGGAAGATGTATATAGTATATTATATATGTACATAGTTAAGTCCGTGGCATTTTAAAATTTTATATGTAACCAAAACATATAAAAAATATAATACAAACTATACTATAATCCTTTCTGTCTTTCAGACGCTTATCACGTAAATTCCAATTTATTTACTCTTTCGCTACATCTGTGCCAATGTCACGCAGATGCAGAAGTTATTTTGAATCGCTTTGTTTAGAAGCGAACTTTATATTTAGGATTATACATAAATAAATGAAGAAAACAGGCCTTCTTCGTCTTCCTAAATTGAATTCAGAGTTAAATTTCACTTCAAAAGGTCTTTGGGATAAGAAAAAAAAGAAAGAAGGAAGGAAAGGAACTTGTCCTTATTTGTTTTACTTCTTATCGAAAATCTTTCAGTGTAGATTCAAAAGTAAATTTATTTCTAAGAAAGTAATATATTAATAAATTTTCGAAGTTGCGCATTCTAATGTGTTTACAACTTCAGAGTGTAAGACACCTTATTTAATATTTATTTTTCATTTACAGAATAAATTTTATTTTCTAAGAAGACATGTATTTTCACGTATTCCTACGGAGTTCTACACGTGCTTTTAAATTTTTTAAATGTCAATGATTTTCATTTAAAGTGTCATGAGATACTTTAAATTTTTTCTATGTTTGTAGAATAACTGATAAATTTTATTTCAATTTATATTGTTTTAAGGGTAGGTTAAGAAAGTTTCTCTGCAGTTTTAGTGTAAATCTAAAGTTATTTATGTTTAACGAAAGTTATTAATATTTATCGAAAGTTATTAAAGTTATTAATGCTTTTATTTTAATATATATATATATGTATATATATATAAAGTGTCATGAGATTCTAATATATATATATATATATATTAAAATAAAACTCGAGACATGTTTTATGGGCATAAACTTTATATTTCTTTATCGAATAAATATAGATGGACCGTAAACGACTGTGGCAATGAACATAAACGCGGGCGCAAAATTAGAACAAATTTATTTACAAAAGTAGGTGAAGAATCAGGAATCGTGCTAAAGGTGGAAATCCTGACGTTCTCATGGTTTCCTTCTAAATGTATTCAAGAAATAGGCCTTCTGAAGGCAGTCATGATTAGGTTGAATGAGGGAGGACAGCTATTAAAATGTTCAAAAAACAAAAATATTCATATTTAATACATTTTTTGATGATATATAAAATATTAACAGTTAATATTTTTACCATTATGCATTTCTAGACGAGTTGGTTTAGAGTTTAAAGTTAGGAAATACTTTCTTGTCAGAAGAGCTACATTTTTCTAAAAGCTTTGAAAGATTACCAGTCAAGGTTGCTGAATCTTCATGCAGCAACCTTGTCTGTCAACCTTGCCTATTCTATCTGTCAAAAGACAGACAGAACAATGTTGTGACAAACGTAAACAAAACAAATACTATATTATAAAATTCTTTAAATATTACTTTGAATATTACTTTGAATCATTGCCAAAAATAACATAATTTGACAAATATATGTTATTTTTGGCAATGATTCATCGATAAATATTACTTAATTTGTAGTTCGAAAGATATATGTTACTTTTTGGCAATGATTCATCGAATCCTGGTATTGTAGCTTTATGGTTTAAATTTCATAAGAGCAAAATAATATAGTGAATTTTAAGCTAAATACGCTATATCATATATTTTAAGCTAAATACGCTATAATTAGCTAATACTGAGGAAGAATAAACACAAAAACTGTTTTTAACAATTAATTAAGAAAAATTCCATTCCCAAACTAAGCTTTAGTATAATTTCTCATAGTGTTATTAGCTTCAAGTCTTGATGATGAGCATGTTAGTTTAAAGCCAAACTTAAAAATAGATTCTAATAAGTATCTGAGTTCGAAACAACGATTCTTTATTTAATTAATGACTAGTCGTTTCAGTTTTTATATGTAAACTTTATAATTTAGTAAGTTTCATAGCGATTCATTCAGAACTCTCCGAATTAAAACTATAGTAAAATTCAAAATTCGTATAACATTTGTCAGTAAAGAATTTCATCAAAGCTTATGTACTCATTTCTTTAAGAGATTCCTTTTTTACTGCTAATAAAACAAGGCAAAGATTCGTTCTGAAAAGAATTCCAAATCCTCGTACTTTCTTTAGGATGCTGTAACAATTTCTGGAATTTAAGTCTACCATTTTAAAATGAAAATATGCATTTTTAAATTATATTTAACAGAAATTATTTCGAGAACGACGTCTTCCAATAGTATTAAATTATGAATTTTGAAAGTAATGTTAAAAACGTAGTTCTAAATATCATTGGAGTAAAATGCATTATAGTTACAGTGGGGGGAAGTATTTTATTTAATTTTAATTCTAAATGTTTATTGCAATTTTCTGTTATTTAAATGCATTTGAAAATAGCAAGTATATTCAAAACTTTCTTTCAACAGAATTTCCTGCCTGATAGGTTTGTCAGTTTAAATTCTGAAAAGTTTCTTCAAGAAAAACGGAGCATTTGCTAAACGCAGTCACTCTCTTTAATAATTGCTGGTGATATAAAATGTCTTAAAAAGTAAAGATGTTGATTTTAATTCTTAAATGTACACATTCTGTAATACTAAAATATGATAATATGGTTTAATACTAGCGAGTTTTAAATAATATTGTCTGATTGTTGCATTGCATTAACATTATTTCTAACGTTTGTAATAACTAAATGATAAATATTTTGCAAAATAATGGAATTAATGAGGAATAATAAATCACTAGAAGCAGTATTAATAACATTGCGAGGTCAACATGATTTATACAACTTTGTTCCTTTTCAGTACAAACAGAATAATACATTATGTTTGTAGTGCCAATACGTTTTCAAGAACAGCAAATTGTTGACTGAGCTTACATTGGGTGTTTTGCCCCAACAGAACAACTTGATAAAATATATTCGTATTTATGTTGTTGTTAAAATATAAATTTTTAATATTTGCAGCGTTTCATCGATTCAGTTAAATACTGACTGTCAAAATATAAGGACAAAATTGAAGAGTTACTTAAATCTTTCAGTTTTGTTCCTTTCATTTGATTTAGGAGAGGCCACAATTTTCCTAAAGAAATTTCTTCAAAAAAATTAGTTTTTGTTATTTTCAGTTTCTTTTTAATTAGATTCAGTTTTAATGTATATCAAAATGTAACTAAACATTAGTTAAAATAAAGTACTGTCTTGTAATGCAAATTTCAGATCTTTCAGGCGATTCATTAGTAATCATTTAATATAAAATTTGAAATTAAAGTTTTTGGTTTCGTGATAGAAACGTAGACAAAATTAAAATAACAACAAAGGAACTAAATAATTTTAAATGAATGAGTAAATAGTGGAGCATAATAGGAGGACTATTCAGAGAGAAGATTTATAAAGAATAAAACATGTATAAAATTCAGAAGATATTAAAATTTTACGTGCTGTTTAAGGTATAAATATTTGCTCTCTTTCGTAATTCCTATACAAATTCCTATGCCATCATTCAAGAAATAAATATATCCTCGTCGCCAATAAATATTATCTGTCAAATTTTCCAGGAATGTTCCAAGATTGATATTCTTTTTGAACATTTTCTGAAATATATCGCTAAGGTCTCAAATGAGTTGAAGCTACAACAAAGTAAAGCGTATAATGAAGACTGCGGAAAATTATTTTTCATTTTAGAAAGACGAGTAACTTCTTGATATTTCTATTAGTAGACTTTCTAGTTATATCTAACACATTTTTTCCCATCGACATCCATTAGTAATATTTCCTTTGAACAGCAGTCGAAAACAATATACAACTATGTCTTGAATAACTAAGCCTATTGTTTATTAAATAAATGCATATGTCTATTTCTGTTGTTAATTTAAAACAGAATAATATCATAATTTTTGCTTCCTTTGTTTGACACTACTTTTTCCAACAGGTCCTTTTAAGTAGTTTATGATTTTAGTCACATGTTTTGATTTTCAGGGAAATTAATATTTATACTATCGTGTGCAAATTAATTGGGACAAAATGTTTTTTTTTGATAATTTATGTGCATACCTTCGTATACAGTGAGAATAGTAAAATTAACCGGCAACATTTGCTCCTTTAATTCAAATGACCTCTAGAATAAACTTAAGCATTTTCTCTGCAAGTCCTAGATATATCTATTTTATATCTTTGACATGGAACTACAGTCATAGCTCTATTAACTATACGCACTTTTGTTGTACAATCCATTTTAATAAGATACTCCTAGAGAATGTGCCACAAATTTTCGATCGGTTTTAAGTCTAGCGAATTTCCAGGTCAATTTAGCACAATAATTTCATTTTCCAATATGCACGTTTGACAGATTTTGAATCGTGGCATGGAAGCAAGTCATGTTGAAATGTACTCGCAAAGATTTTCAAGAATGGCATAAGTCTGCGTTTAAGTATTTCTACAGATTTCGAAGAATTCATCATTCCGTCAACATGAACTACACTTCTGTGGCATCTGTATTGAAAAAAATTCGCAAACATTAATTCTGGAAGGCATTTTGCCGTTTGTTAGACATGATGAGGTTGCTGTTTGTTAGACACGTTGACTCACCTTGCTTCATCTAACGTTAGATGTATAATCATGAACAAATAAATGAGTCTTATCGCTGAAAATGAACTTTTTGCCAGTTATTTATAATCCAGGATGTGTATTTTGTGGCCGTCAATAATTGCTTTTACTTCATTTAACGCATCGAAAATTCGTTTTCTCGCCTCTCGACAAGTAGCGAGTAGCCTACGTCTCACATTTGGAGGATGAATATCAATACCAATAGATAAAAGATCACTTTTAAAGTCTTTGCTAGTTTTTATTAGATTCATTATGCTATTTTGGACTAGGAGTAGAACAGGGATTTGGAGTTGTTTACCTTTTCCTTCCACTTTGTCCTTTTTTTTTTAGAGAAAATGATCCAGTTTTTCTGTGCCGCCCAGCCTTCGAAAGACTCTTGATTTTCTAACTTCAACCTAGGAAATAGTATTTCTTACAGTTATGAATGTGTGAATGTTAAGTGCGGTAGTCTTTCTAGGCGTTATATGTATTTTTAGTTTACTAGAATGAACGAATGCATTATATAATGTGTGGTAATTTTATAAAATTGGCTTAAATGTCAAATAGATTCTACATAAGATCAGATGGGAGCTTCTTTTAAATCTTATTAATTTATATTTTTCAAAGTTTTAAATACAGTGAAATACGTTTAACTGAAAACGCTTAAGACGACATATCGGTTAACACGAAATAATACAACGGTCCTGATAAACTTCTGTGTATTTCATGCATGTTTTTTTTTCTTTTAACACGAAACGAAAATCGTTTAACACGAAAAGATTTTCCTTCTAGGAATGAACAAAATACGGAACACACCAGCCGCGCAGGCAAGATTTAAGAGGTGTGTGAAATGAAAGAGAAAGTGGTTTCACATGTTTCGTATAAAGGAGGATAACTTGAGTTTGAAATACTTTCGGAATTGCCTGTGACACGAGCCAGTTTTGTTTATCTAAACTACTTTCACCCTTCACCCCTACAAACGCCACACAAAAACATCGCATCTCTGATCTTTGGAATTCGGTAACGAGTACAGCGCAGTGTGTGTAAAAACCACTGAGTTTGTTCGCGCCAAAAGTAAAGGAGGATATTGAAACTGAGCCGATACTTAATGAAATGTTTGAGAAAGTTTTTGTATTATTCTGTATTATTATTGTTCTAATTTTGTATTATTAATGTTCTAATGTATCATCGGAAGAATTCGTTGAAGTAGATGATGATATAATGTGTGTACAGCCGAAATTATGATGGACAAAGATATTTTGGAATTTGTTCAAAGCTCACATTATCATCATCTACTGCAACGAATTCTTCCGATGATACAATAGAACAATATAATAATACAGATCGGATGCAGATTCCGATGACTAAAATGAAATGAATAATGCAGCTCCTGTTCCCGCGTTATCTGAAATGAGGAACATCATGAAAAGTACGCGCAGTTATTTAGATGCACATTCCAATGGTGAAATGAATAACAAAATGGACGACATCGAACAATTTGTTTGACAATTTGATGCTAAAAAAGAGAATGTAAAGAAAAATATCAGATTATTTTGGAAAAACTCAATAAATGTTTTGTTTTTCAAAAAATTTGAAAATTTTGTATTAAATTAAGTTTTTGCGGATTTTTTGTTTCGTTGATTTTTATTAAACACATGCATATATACATACCTGTGTTATAAAATGTACTATAATAAACTTAATCATGTTGAATATAGGAATATCCTTTAACACAAAATTCTTTTCAAACGAAAACATAACTATTAGAATGTAATCTATTACAATCTCAACAATTTTAAGATTGCATTTTTTAATGTTGCTATTCTTTCTTCTCATAATTAAATGAATTGCAGTTTATCACTGATTCTCAGATACTGCTGAACTTATTTACTCCCTTCTTATCATAACAGATTACCTAGTGAAAATGGCTGAGCATTCACGATGCGCACATGCTGAATGCGGTACCGCTTGTACATACTCGACCATTCTTCTAATTCATTCTAAAGCTGCCCACTGAAATTATTTTGGGAACTTTAGATGGAGTAGTAAATCTCTTCATCTTCATATCTGTAAAGCAGAGGCATTGCTTCATGGGCAGGCATTATTGAAATAAGACATGAAACTTCTCAAACTGTTGCCACTATATTAGAAGCATTTTATGGGCTTTGTAACTGGGGCAATAAAAGGACTGAGCGAGTAATAGTGTGAGAGAACTTTAAATTAGCAACAATAGACACGAATATGTGATACTTCTTCCAGATTTCACAATCAGCACACTATAGGCCACAAATATTGTTCGCCAGCCATCTTTCAAATTTAGATACGTCCTTCAAAATCTTAGGTCATTCACCATTTCTCTCAGCTTCATAAATATTTGTAAGACTGATCATAGTTCAGAGATGTTGCTGTTTTCACTATTCCAAATGATGATGAGTACTTGCTGTCTCACGATCTATTTCCCTTTAAGCAGCAAGAGCGTCTTCAAGCGATTAATCCTATGACTACGTCTCCATTTTTAAAATGGGATAGAGATCATTTATGTGCAGTAGCCGTTATAACTGGCATGGAAATTTCATTTAGCATAACACCCATTTAAATATGCCGCCCTTGAGCATTTTATTCCTTTGCGCATATTAGATTGATGGCTACATTTGGTGTTTCTATGCCGTTTTTATTTTACGATAGCAACGCTCACATTTTAAACTTGATGCATTCATTGATGCAGAAATCTGATTCAATGATCGATCTTGTGGTCTCTCATTGCTATGGTTCATTTTCAAGAATTACTTTTTTAATTCCTCCATTATAATGGCAATTTATTTCTACAGTATTAATGCACTTGAGTATTGGTTGTTTTAGCGTTAAAAACGTATATCTAGGTTTATTTAAAATATTATTAATGTTTATTTAAAATAAATCGACACCAAGTTTATTTTAATCTTGCACATACATTGCCTTCAAACGCGTGCGCATGGTCTAATGTAAAATTTCTTAAAATTACTTCTTAAAAATACCTTAACATTAGCTTGTTACAATACTGGTTATAAATGTATAAAATAATTTTGTTTTTATTTCATTCCTTGCTCGTGAAAATCATGACTGACGTCACAAGCAACAATGTCTGTCGAGAGGCTTAGCGCATCCTCTCCACCCTAATCAATCCCGAGAGTTATGACCAGTCGCACCGGTCGAGTCGTTTCTTTGCGTCAACACGCAGTAGCAATGATTTTTCATTTTTCATTGCGACCTTCTATTACCCTTTCAACGAGGACCCTTTGCCACATATGGCGAGGCATTACGTTATCCTGCGTACCCAATCCTTTTTCCTAATGGGAAATAATTTTTTGGTATTACGTACTTAATGATAACTGTGTTGTTTCGAAGATATTTGTTAGACCATCTCTTCCAAATATATCCAACAAATCTTAACAGCATCCCATAATTTAGAGTAAGTTTCTTATTTTCGGATTCAGGTTTCGATGGCAATGTTGTAAGTTTCTGACCAGTTAGAAAATTACCTGTAGGCAAGGCTTCTTCGGAATTGCCATTTCTTCGTTCATACACTAGTCTGGTGTTCAGGATGTCTTCCATCCCTACTTATGCAGTACAGAGTGATTTTTCATCCAGCAAAGCGACTTTCTGAGATATCGTTCAATTAATCCTATTAATAGCTTCCACCAACCTACCCATTCAGCTGCCTAGGGCATAATAAATTACCATTCAATGTAGTTTCTAGCATATAGTTTTGGACTGTATTAACCGTTATGGTATTCCAGAGAGAGACCAATTATTTGTTTGCGACTTGGAAAATCGTGGCGCTATCAGTATAGATGAAGTGAGGAAGCTCTTGTCGACCAATAAACCTCTGAAATGCCATCGGGAATTTATCATCTGTCAGATTGGAAACGAGCTCCAGAGGCAACGCTCGAATAGTTCAGCAAGTCAATGCACGCTGTATTCAAGGGTCGCGTACTCCTTACAAAGACAGGACCGGCAAACTCTCTTCTGGTTGTAATGAACGGTTTGGAAGGTGTCACTCTTTCTGGTTTCAGTGGAGCTTCTGTTTGGTTACCCGGTAGCACTTGTGACAGATTACAAGGGAAGCAATTGCGAAGTACCAGTTTAATGGTATCGTGACTTCGCAAGATCCAATAATTAGAGCGTAGTTCCGAAAGAAATATTCGAATATATAAGTGATGTAGAGCAAATCGCGTATATGGGTCAGAAGGCGAACGAATTTTCCCCGGTGATACCCATCAAGTAACAGAGGATGTCGTATTTTCGAAGATACCGGTGCGAACAGAAGTCTGCTTCTAGTCGCAAAAGATTCGGAATTGGTTGAAACGAGAAATTTTCGATTTTGTAGGTAATGGTAAATTATTTTACAGAACTTCAGTATCGGTTAGGAAATATTATTTATACACACAATATAAGCAATATTCTTTTGCTTCTTTAGTTCAGCTGCAAGCTTAGATCAAAGGAGGGATACTGGTGCAGTTTACAACAGTAAATGAAGCGGAATATCTAGTCTGTCATACGGATTAGTTTGATGTAATCACCGAATCGAGTAACATCTATAACATGATTAAACGTAGTCGTACATATAGATAGGAATTTTCTTTCC
>KK113034.1:710188-746975 GCA_000611955.2 Stegodyphus mimosarum | reverse complement strand
CCTTGTTTCGGCTTCAGCCGATCGATAGTTGTTCCTCGATACAGATTTCGTAGGCCAAACATTTTGAGGTTCAGTTAAGCACGGTGGCCTTTACCACCATAAAGCTAACGTGGAGAGCTCTGCTGGTGAAATACCACGTAAAAGATCATTTGCTGAATTTTTATTGACTGGGCAATGACACCTCAGTGAAGGTGTGCATTCCTGGATTTCAGTAATTCGATTGCATACAAACGTCTTCCAACGGTTGGTATCTCCTCGAATCCAGATTGCAGATACAACGGGGTCACTCCAAAGCATTAGCGTGTGACGTTCTAAAGACAGCTCCTTTACAGACGTGTGGAGCAAATGAACTCGTATCATTGTTCCCAACAGCTCTAGTAGAGGAAGATTATTTTTTTGAGAGGAGAAAGCCTGTTACGGCTGCATACTAATCGATCATTTATAATATTTTGTTGTGTAAAACGGACGTACAATAGTGGTCCGTATGCTCGTTCAGAAGCGTCGAAAAATATATAAATATTTAGATCAGTAGAAGATAAAACTCTAGTCCATCTTGGAATATATGCGGTGTTTAAAAGTGGTAGCTCAGTGGTCCATTTGTACCATGATGTAGCTATAGCCGGTGAAAGAATCACATACCACAGCAATCCTCACAGCCAGCTATTCTGAAAAAGAATTTTTCCTTGAACTGCTGCTGTGCAAAAAGGCCTAGCAGATCGTAAAATTTCGATACTGATTTACATAGTAAACGTTTTGTTTTTGACTTTTCTGTCGAGTCATGAACACTGCTTTGAACATCTTTATGAAATGCGTCTTCTTCGATATTTCAACTACACCCAAACCTTGTGTCACAATTTCGAATTCAACACCCTCTTAGTTCCAAATATTTTTGTGAATTTGTTGTCCACTTTGCTAACGGCAAGCTAATAAGAGGCTTTAAACCTTACTTTCGTAATAAAGAGTCGTGGTCTCGTCTTCAGAATCAATTTCCATTATGAAATCATCCATAAAGGTATTCGTTTCAAGCAATTTTTCTGCTTTAGGATAAATGTCTTAAGTGCATAGCAGTCAATTCGCGTAGAGTAGCAGCTAACAAAAATGGCTTACGTCTTAAGAATAACTCAAAAGGTAGTACTGAAAACCTGTACGAAAGAATTTCATCTTTGAGAGTTCTTTTGCCTTCGTCCTGCGTTTTTTCAGCGTCCTGTTCTATTCTGAACCATAAAAGTCGAGTTGCATAGCTATCTTACCCAGATCATGTTAAATGCACAAACGCTTGACTTCCATCACATGTGGTCCCTTGTTTCTAAAGTCGAAATCGTAATAACATAGCCAAAAGGTGTGAAAGTAAATTAGGATCTTGCTAGGGAGCTTCATTAAGAGAAGGAGTTCTTTGTGTGTGAGAAGCTCCATTGAATGCTATGCGCCTTTTTGTTTCTCCAGATGTTGCTTTCGAACTGTATGATGAGGAAGAGTTTAGAATCTCCGACATTAGTATTAAACCCTATTTTGACTTGATTACTGTTAATATAATCTTGCAATCATTCCATATAAACATGATCTAAACTTCGATTAACAGATAGCTTTCTACTCAATAAATGTTTCAGGGCGACATCATATTAGTTGGAAGACAAGGTGATACCTTGTTTCCAATGCAACTTTACAACTCGAAGTCCTTCTGTTAGTTTGTAGGAATTGTGGAATCGTTTCAAAATTTCTGCATCATTATTCTTCTGTGTCTTCAGAAGGTATGGTTTTTAAATCCTAAAATCGTCTCATATTTTCACCTATTTTACGCGTGATGTATTAACATTATGACTTACGGATAAAAGAGTAACAGTACTTTCGGAAGGAGATTCGCTACTAATCAAACCAAAATTCGAAGGCACCATGTTTCCGATAATTTGACAGGTGGCTAGGCGTTGATAACACTGCAATAGAAATATGCACCTACCAACACTTCAGTAAGTATGTTCTACGACGTATTATATGGAAAAGCAACTTTCAGTTTCTGCTTACGAGCAAGACGCAGAATATCTAACAGTGCAGTGTGATAATATGCATAAGTGTTACTGCTTTCAAATGTCTTTCGGGTGACTGTAGATTTATTCCAGATGTCAGATACTTCAAACTGCACTTGATGTCTAGGTTGTGCAATGCATGAGGAACATTCAAAACTCTAACGTACAGTGTATCGGAACTAATAACTTGTAATTTTAATGTCTACCAGATGTAAATGAACAAACATGGACTGGCTTCCCCCATCTAAAATGCATCGAGTAAATTTAGTAACGCCTATTGGACTAGTGATATAGAGCCAAGCAGTTTGTAAATTAAAAATTGTAGAAACAAATACACCTATTTGATTAGTAGAAGTAACGGAAGGAATTGGAGCGGTATTTGGACTAGATTGAAATGTGATGCTCCTTTTTGCATTTAATGTAAAAAGCCTTTGCTTTGCGTGCCCAATTTTAAAATTATATTGTCTATTTGTAACACACGAAACAGTTACTAGTACTATAGCTTTTGAATAAGCGTGTCAATATCAGTTGTAGTTTTACAGTTTAAGGCCAATGTTCGTTAATATTGTTACGAAAAATTCGGCGGTTGCGCCTGTATGTAAGCTTTCCGGCATAGCACTAGGGTTGCCATAAAATAGTGTATGGTAGGGTTGCCAGATTGGCGACTTTATCGCCCATTTGGCGACCAAATTGGCGATATCCCATGGTCCAATCGGGAAGCTTCTAGAATAACTTCCTGTCGAGATATTTCTCGAAACGTGTCGAACTTAAAGAAAAGCTATATAAACCCTTGCGTTTCTGAGAGTTAGTTGTTGCAAGTTGCGAGCAGTGGGATTAGTTGTGAGAATAGCTGCTACGCGAGAGTTCTGTGAACGGAAAGCAATCGAGATAGTGCTTTGCCGTGAAGCTACCTGTACAGTTACAGCCTGAAGCTGTGTTGCTGATTGTTTCAGCGTATTTATTGTAGATTTTCGACGCTTTTAAAGGTGATTTTGGAACTGTGCTGTAAATAGTGATTCCTGTAAATAAATTGTGCTTTTTATTGTTCTGCATCGTGTTTTCATCGATTACTCTCAAATCTACGAACCCGTAAAAACGCAACAATATTATAGAATAGACAAAATGGTAAAATTTTCTTAGAACCATTTTCGGCTTTAGAGTTAAAAGTTAGAGCTGCAATAGAAGAATTAAATATATAATCAACTGGTTTCTCATTTCTTATTTTTTGAGCAGTAAGTATTTCTTCCACTTCTGCGAGAATCTGTTGAAGTGCAATAATATCCCCTTTCGAAATTTTCTTTCTTTTGTAGTCAAAAATTCGTCTTTTACACATGTCATCAGGAAACGCAAGTAAAATATTGGGTCCTAAAATATGGCCGTATGCTTCAATATTATTTTCTTCTCAAGCAGTTACGGCTTGCAGTCTTCGATTGCACTCAGTGGAAACGTTTGTTGCACATCAATATTCATTGTTATAGGTTTTAGAATTGGACTTTTCTTTTGTATACTTGTAACAATGAGATTTTTTATATTTTAGAGCTTGCCTAAACCTTCTAGGTTAGTAAAAGTGTCTTATTACGAAAAAAATATTTATTTTAAGACTATAAGAATCGTATGTGTTCCTTCTCTTGAGGAGTTACAAAAAATTAATTGGCGTCTGCGATAGAAATCGGAAAGCAAGGGTCATTTGAATTTAAGAGCTAAATATTTGTGCATTTAGTTTCTTATGAGCTTTGATACTTTATTATGGATACACCGTATTAAGTTACAACGTAGAACTTTACGTACAACATATACGAATAAGACAAAGGCAGTTGCCGAAGAAATTACGAAAATGAAAGTGAATGTTTCCAGATTTCGCGAATTGAATTCACAGTTATATGATAAATTCCAGCGTTTAGAAAGTATTCAACATGCAATTTATGGGTTATTATTTTACTCAGGGGGACGAAACACAACACTAGGAGTAGGTTAAGGATTTCAGCGAAGCTGAAAATTATAGAAAACGGTACTTTTCTTTTCAGTTAAAGCTTGAAAATTTTGAAAACAATTCTGATGGTAGATCAATTCAGTCGTCATGTAATTCAGTCGCCATGTTCTAGAATTGGAAATTCTGAGATTTAATGGGGGTAATACGTCATTTTTGGGAATTTGAAATTAGTTTTCCAGAATTCATAAGGATGAAGAGATGCCGGCTGAAGATAAGTTCCAATATTTGACTTAAAAGATTACTCCTGAATCTTGAGCTGCCAGTTTATCAGAGAGATTATTCTCTACGGCTCAGAATTACCCCATAGCGATTTAATTATTGAAAGAAAGATTTGTCAGAGTATATTTGTTAATACAAGTATATGTTCGTAAATTACTCACAATAAGAATGAAAAATGCTGTAAGTGGTAGGAAATGCACAAGTTTGATTATTTTATACGATCAACTCGAATCACATTTAAGAGCTTTAGATATGTAAGGAAGATCTGAAGAAATGTTTGCAAATTTCCTGTATTCTCTTGTCATCCTGAAGATGTATAGAGAGCTTGGGATTTCCAAGTGTCCAATCTTCCTATTTAAAGCAACGAGGTTGCCGAAAACAGCCAGCGGTCCCATGAGAAGCTCATGAAAGTTTTAAGGCAAGATGTTAATAGTGAAGAAATGATACATTTGGCTCGATCAGATTTCAGAATTCAAATTACCTTTAAAAAGGAAGTTAATTCTTCAAGAAATAATATTCCTTCTGTTTATGTCTTATTTCGTCCAAGTACTAAAACGCTAAATGCATTTTTGTGATCGTCCACATTTTAATAAAGACTGTTATGAAAGCTCCCATAATGACTCTAGATGACAAGAAATCTCGAGTTATACGTAGAAGAAATTGTTTAGTTTGTCTTAAGCTAGGACACATTGCAAGAATGTGTATGAGTACTATTCCGTGCGTAACATGTGGACGACGCCATTATGCTCTGTTTTTCCAGATTGGAAAAAAGGATCTAAGGAATCTACTTTTCCAGTAAATTCTACAGAACGCGAGTGCACTACATTGTATACAGAAGAATCCTTTTTATGGGAAATCTATCCTAAGATAGTCTTAATTAAAGTTTGCCATAAAGGAAGCCGGTAAATTGCGGTACCACTGTATTGGATGATGGCTCACATCCATCATACTTCGAAATGAATTTAATAAAGAACTGGAGCTATCGCCTACGGGTATAGACAGTGCACTCATAAGGATTATTTGGTGGTGGAACTATTCCTGCTCTAGAACACAGAAGGTACGATGTTACAGTAAAACGTTTAGATGAAAGATTTCCCACCAAAATTTCATTTTTGTAACAGCCCAAAATTTGTACCACACTACCTAAATTCCGTGACAATCCTATAATTTCGGAACTTCAAGCTTGTGCAATAACACTTACAAATGATGGTGATAATACACCACCAATACGAGTCCTCTTTGGCACGGATATTTTATGAAAAATTTTAACTGGCAGAATTCAGGTATTAGCTTCGGGAGTTTCAACTGTAGAGACCTTGCTTGGCTGGACCATTCTATGTGTCGGGAAGCAAAAAGAGACGATTAACAGCATCACATTTTACCTGAAAACTTTCATGTGAAGGAGATGTAAGAAGTATAAAATTTGACATCCGTGATCCGATTGAACAGGAAAGCAGAAGAGCTCTAGAAGATGAAACTTTAATACATTTTAAGGAAACTTTAACTGTTAACAGGACAATCGTTATGAAGTGGCTTTACATTGGATAGCATCTCATCCTCCTATCCGTGATAGCTTCTACATAGCTGAAATGAGGCTTCAATTTATCCCGAAACGGTTACAGAGAGAAGATATTTTTGAAATACATCATTAAAATGTTTTGCATTAGGAGAAAGAAGGTATAATAGAAGAAGTAGGCCCATCTGCTATCAAGAGTGCTATTCATTATTTACCTCATAGAACGGTAATTAAGTTATTAAGTATAACCATAAAGATCCGCTGTGTCTTCTATGACTTAGTAAAGGTTGTTGGCTGTACTTACTTAAATAATTGTCTGAGTATGGGACTTAGTCTTCGCCCACTGTTGAACATATTCTGATTCCATGCTGTAGGAGCAATAGCTGTTATCAAGCAAGCTTCCCTGTAGGTTAGTGTACAATTGACAGTTCACAGGTGAGATCACAGTCTGAACACCCGTGCGGCTTACTTAGATTATTCGGGTCTAGTCCAGGCTTCGGAACTATACGGGGTAATATCTCATGGGCCCCATAAGGGCATGCATTGATCCTGTTTCATAATACATGCTTACATAGTTCATATATACACATGCTTATATAGTTCATAATAGACATAGTTCATACTTGCTTACATAGTTAATAATACATTGATCCTTTACATAATACACTCACGTTTGTGAAAATTGCAACACCATGAAGGACTTACGCGAGTGAGCTGAAATTTTCAGGAAATGCAAAGTAGCGCATGATATGCAAATGATTAGAATTGCAAATCCGTAGCGCATGCGTATGCTGAGCAGCGCCCTCTGAACGGCTGATGGATCCGAATAAATAGACGGCTGTAGCGAGGCGTGTATGGTTATCGGTGGTTATCTGCTAGTGGTAAACGTTAACTCAATCTGTACTTATGCCTCGTCGACGAAAGAGAGCGAGATTTGAACAACTTACAGAGTTTGAACGAGGGAGAATCATCGGCCTTCGTGAAGCTGGATTGTCGTATCGTGCAGTAGCCTCTCGTGTGCAGCGTAACAGCAGCACAGTGATGCGCGTTTGGAAGCAGTGGACGGACGAGTGTCGGACAACTCGGAAATCCGGGAGTGGACCCCGAAATGTGACGTCAGCTCGCGATGATAGACACCTGGTCCGCATGGCGCGGACGGACCGTACAGCTTCCTCTAGACAATTGGCAGCACTGTGGTCAATAGCTACAGGTGTTTCATTGTGTGCTTCATCAATTCGTAGACGTCTGCTGCAGTGTGGACTGCGCGCACGGACTCCTTTATACAGGATCCCCCTAACGCACGACCATCGCCGCCTGCGGCTACAATGGGCCAATCAGCATAGAGACTGGCGTGCTGATTGGCAGCATGTCGTGTTTTCTGACGAATCCCGCTTTAATTTGTGGTACCATGATGGCCGCATTCGTGTCAGACGCTATGCCGGTGAACGCCACCTTCCGGAGTGCATTATCGAACGCCACAGTGGACGAACACCCGGAGTTATGGTCTGGGGCGCCATAGCATATCATAGACGATCTCAATTGCTACGAATTGTGGGCAATCTGAACAGCAACCGGTATATCCGTGAAGTTCTACAGCCCGAAGCTGTTCCCTTCCTTCAAAGCTTGCCAGGCGCTGTATTTCAACAGGACAATGCCCGCCCTCATACTGCTCGGATTGTTAAATCCTTCTTTGCAGCGCAGCAGGTACAGCTTCTTCCTTGGCCTGCGTGTTCCCCGGATATGTCGCCAATTGAACATGTGTGGGATGTCATTGGTCGGCGTCTTGCTCGTGATCCTCGTCCTGTTGCGTCTGCAGACGAACTTTGGGTACGCGTACAAACGATATGGAATGCTCTTCCTCAGTCAGACATTCAAACTTTGTTTGACTCCATGCCACGTCGTGTAGCAGCACTTATTGCGGCGTGTGGTGGCCACACAAAATACTGATTCTGATCTCTTGTTCTTGTTTGTTTGCTTTGAACATTTAATCATTTATTTGTACCACTACCACTCAACTGTGTATTAAATTGCATTCAATTATGACGATTCCTTCTTGGTGTTGCAATTTTCACAAACGTGAGTGTATATGCTTACATATTTCATAATTTTCATGGGCCATAATACATACATGTTTCATAATATATACAGTACTTACGCAATACTGATCTCTACTAAATCTTCGGAAAAAAAGAAGAGAGATTGACTGGGATGTATACCGCCCTGCACAAGTCTGTTCCCAATTCCTCCACTTTCTGCATAAGCATATTTTGCCGCGAAATGCTGGCTGTTTTATCAAATAATGTTTATGAGAAACTGCCTGTTCCGGAAGCTGCACATGCCCCTGTGTGGTTAAAAGGCATTGGGTCAAGTAATAGTCTGGTTTGTCCATGACTCCACAGACACATCTTTCGGTATTTACAATTCCTTGCTCATAGTAATAGGAGGGGAAAGGCCCGTGCCCCGTCACAAATTTCGTTATTTGTGGGGATGACTCAAAACGGTTAGGCGAAACTTTATGGTAGTATTCATAGGTCCTTCTGCTTTGTTCGGTAGTGTCCCATTTCCATTGCCACTGGTGATGAGCTGCTGCCTTTGTCACCTTTTTAAGGTGAGATTACGGGAATTTGGTTATAACGCTTTGAGCTTCAATATTGTGAGCTACTTCTTTTGCTAGCCTGTCGGCTTCCTCATTACCTTGAATGCCTGCATGGGCCTTTATCCAAGAAATGAGGGTATTCGTTGTTGACGAACGCTCCTTCAGCATGTCCTGAATCTCCGCTATGATAGGAGAAGGATGTCTAGGATTTCCTAAGGCATATATGACCGACAGGTTGTCTGAAAGACTATTGATAGTGGATCCTACTGGGAGCTTGTTAACTCGATAGCTTTGCGAATCGCAATTGCTTCAGCATGGAATACTAAACTATTCTGTCCTACATGACCTTTCCATGTTATCAGCGTTTCCTTGTTCTTAGTTACTAGGAGGCCATAGCCTACTTCTTCGTCAACTTTTCAACCATCCCTGTATACATAATATTGATCCTTTATGTCAGAGTCATCTTTCCGTGATGTGTGGGTCGAGACTCCTTTTCCGTAGTTAGACGGATGGGTGACATTTACTGGCCTTTTTTCTTCGTGGGAGCTGTGGTGAGGGGTGGTGTGTACTATAATACTTTTTCCATGGTGTGGTGGATGGGTTGCATTTATGAGACGTAAAAGTGGGGACGAAAAGTGGTGCAGAGATGTAATTGCTGGAATGTCGTTACTGCTGCTTCTTGTGCTGCTCTATTATGTAGTGTCAAAAGTCCCGCCAGTATTGTAGCTGCCGCCGTCGTTGTTGCATGGTATCCTTTTGTAATAGCCAGAGCAAACGGGCGATTTAAGCAATTTCCTCTTCCTTTCGTTCAATGGAATTGCCCAGCTTGCCGCTCCATAGAAGGCCATTTTTTCCACGATGGACTGGTAGAGAATTTTTAGGATATGGGGTCTAAGGCCCCAGTCTAAGCCTTGAAGGCCCCTTAAAATATTTCAATTGCGTGTGTCCTCGTGCGGACTGCTCTGAGGGAAGGCAGTCAGGAGAACTTTTCATCGATTATAAGCCCCAGTAGTTTTAGTTCCCGAGTACGTTTGATTGTACGGCTCTTTAGTTTCAAAACTGGGTTTCTTGCAAGAGTTTGACCTGGTTTGCGTACGATCAAATACTTTGACTTTTACTCCGAGATAATGAGTTTCTTGTCTTCACAGATCCGTACAAATTGCGCTATGGTCTCATTACTGTTACTTTCCAACCGATTTGCCTCTGATGATGAATATCGCGTCATCAGCAAAAGCAATCACCTTTGTGTGGGTTGGCTACAGTGCTTTGGGAATGGAATTAAAAGTTGCATTCCACAGGTCAGGACCTCCACATGAACCTTGAGGGCAGTCCCTGGTCTGCTTCCTCTCGACAACTCCTCCGTCATGCACTGCCACAAGGGTGCGATCAGAGAGATAACGTTTGCACACCTGCAGCAGATTATTAGGTTCGTGAAGTGCCTCCAGGATTGCTCGTCACCACAGGGAATCAAACGCACTTTTCAGATCCAGACTGCGTACGGTTCTGCACGGTTGTTAGAGTCATACGTATCATACGCAACGAAAGAAGTAAGATATTTTTTTTCAATCTCCCGAATATCCTTTTCTGGGAGAGTAGAAATATTTGCTATTTCACTAATAGGAAAATATTTGCAAGCGATATAAAAATAATCCACGCATACGTCTTAAATCCTGTTTTTTTTTCGTATACGGCCTCGGAAGTAGGTAATTCTCAGAAGGGTGTCATTCACCAAAACTTACATCTTCAGTTTATTTTTCAAATTTAGTCAATCTTAATGCTGAAGTAATAATAATACTTCTTAATAACTTAACATTTTTATCTTATTTTTTTAAAAATGTGTCTAATTATAATAATAGTACACACATTTGGATTAAAACAAACGCAGCTGTTATTTTTATGAATTTTTGTGCTACTATTATGATTAATAAAAATTATTTCCAAAGTCATTTCTTACATTCTCAATCGACTAAATCCTTTTTAATCCTAAGTTTTCTTTTCCTAAATTTCAATTACTTTTAACTATTCAAGAGGATTTTTATCGTCGGAAAAATAAAGAATGGTTCAGGTCTGCAATATATATTGGATTAGAATCGCGTTGCTTCATTATTCTTCGAAAACTTAAAATAATACTTTCAGTAAAACCTCCTGGTATCAATTTAAATTACATTTAACATTCAATATTTTTCTGGAAAAAAAATTGTTTAGCTCAATTTGAGTTTTTCTTTCTGCGCAGTTATAAACTGTAATAAAATATTTTGAAGTGATTGTTATAAAATATTTAAAATGAAACTGAAATCAAATATTTAAAGAAATAACTTTTCGAGACCATAATCCGTAATATGTAGAATTCTATCAGCAAGGAATAAAAATATTTTATAAGTTTAGGATGATAAGTCTTTACTTACTTCTTCCTAGTCTGGTAGAATCTTGTATTATTTATTGGAACAAAAATTCTCCTTTTGGGAAATGTTTCTCTCGAAGTTATTTTTATTTCTTAGAACTGTGAACTAAAACTATATTCGGCCATTGAAGTTTATTGACATTTTTTACGTTTCTTTCCAGTTTTTCCTCTTTTCCCAGTGGGTACATTTGCTCTTCTTAGGTGGTACTACGCTGACGAAGAGTGAGTATAACATTTTTTTTTATTTATTTTCCTTTCCTGTAGCTAGAACTTTGGAATAATTCAATTTTATGTTTTGATATGGAGGATTTTGCCTAAGCTATTTGCCAGTCTTCTTTTTTTAATAGCAATATTCACATGAATTCGTAATATTTTTTAAACCACGACTAAATCTTTTTAGTCTTTATTTATTTTTAACTTGCAGTTGTTATTTCTAACACTGAGTGGATCTTTTGAGTTAGTATTTCTTCAATAATTTTAACATATATTTTCATTATTGAGAAATAAATGCATGTGTTAGTATCGATCCCTATTGTCATTATAAATAGCATACTTAGTTTATGAGTGATGATTCAGTACAGACCGTGCTGTAATCTCGACGTATAGATTATATTAAATTTAATTTATTCTTAATACCTTTTATTAGATTGCAGCTGAATTATTTGTGATTTTGGTTGTATTGGAAAAAAAGACAAAATGCTATTTTTACAGCAATTTCTTCCACAATTTAGACAGACATATATTTATTTACTCATGGAATTATATATGTACTCATATAAAAATCGTGCAATTATATTTTCTACTTTTGTTTTAGAACTTCTTTCTCGATCAGTCTTCTTTCAGTGTCAAAACATTTCACGTTTGAGGCAGAAAGATTGCAAAGTGGATTGTTTTTACCTTGCCTTGTATTTAAGAATATATTCGTGATTTCTTTTCTTTTTTTCCTGAAATATTCGTTACTTGAGATAAAACAAGTAAACTGAATATACTGCTGAGAATTTTAATAACAGGACTTACATTCGTTAGATCTACGTTATACATTTGGCAAAATAAATATGACTCCAGTTTCTAGCTGTTAAATGACGTCATATTATGCGCCAATGAAACTTTTAGAATTGAATAAAAGTACGTGACTTGCGCACTTTACCGGGTTCTTCTCAAATGATCGCCTAATCTCGGGAGCTTATTCAGTAGATTAAGGTAAACACAGAACGCATTACACAGGAAGACTGGAACATCTGTTGTTTATTAGAGATGAACGGCTTAATCTTTTCGCCCACCAAACTCTTCAAATAATAGAAGCCCTTTACATATATAGATATTCAATCTTTGCATCTGCAAAGCATGCAAGTGTTGCATATATATATATATATATATATATAAACTATAAGAGAAGATGCGTGAGAGTGCACGATGCCTTGCAATTTTAAATTAGAAAATTTAGGCATAATAAAGCATTACTGTAGTTTATGGATAAATGAACGCCATTTGAAATAAGCAGATCATCCATACCATAAAAGATACACTTCGCAAAGGGTATACTGGAAACGATGTACTGATTGAAGATATCTTTTATATTCCACGCGAAATAGCGTCCTTCGGAGTCGCAGGAAGGAGTGTCAATGGCATCATGATGTGAGGACTATTTTGCTAGAAGAAAGAAAGTTTGGCTTAATCTTTGCAGACTCTGGAATGAACGTCAGACAAGTTCCCTTCCTCCAAATGAAAGGATACCTGCTTCTCTAGTATTTTTCAGGAATGGCTTAACCCATCGATCCTTTAAGCATCTCATTACGCAGAGTGTTTCCCAAGGTAAAAGAAAGATGATAGATCGATATTACATTTGTGAGAAAGATGAAAGGATAGACACAAACAGCGAAGTCTTACTCAGAACTCGATCTAGCTATCTACATTTTAAACCTGCAGTAAATCTCCGCTGTACTATAGAGCGCGATTCCACAGATGAGCAGCGGCCGACTTTCAAGCTACCACACCTTCTGCGCGGCGTACTTGAGACAGCGGGAAATCTAATCTACCATCTGCAAGGCATGCAAGTGTTGCACCAGTTGATTACGAAGAGCATAAAGCATTTCCAAGATATATGTTACATGAGATTATCAGAAATTCTATGTTTTTATTTGAATTGTTGTTTACGGATGAAGAGAAATTCAAAAGACGATGTTTTTAAGTTTCAAAATCTGTAGTCCTGGATATTAGTTAGTCTCCACGTCCTATTCCAGAGTCAAGCATAGTTCTAATTGAACGTATGGTGCGACATTATTGTATGTCCTAATTTGATTCTATTTCCTATCATGAAAGCTCCACAGAAGGCAGTACCTTAGCATTTTAGAATCTTTATTCTCGATGCACTGGAAGATAAGCCACTACACAAAGCATGTAGTTTAATGTATGATGCAGGTTCTTCGGAATCTGAATGGAATGTTTAAACACATATTCATCGCAAGTACAGCAGCCGATGCATTGAAAGAAGAGCCTCAGTCACATGCATGTCAGGTACTCCGATTTGAACCCAGTGAATTTTTTTCACAGCTAGCTGAAGATTGCAGTTTATGTTCCTCACGCTGCTACAGCACATAAATTCAGCAACAGGTTAGGGTACCGGTGATAAGTCTACACTTTTTAAACATGTACCCCAATTCGTGGAGTTGTATTGTTCTAATTATATCACTGCTGGTGACTTACATTTTGATTGCGTGCTGTAATCTAGACATACAGATATTCATTTTAATTAATTTCACCATATTCCGTTCCATACAAAGTTTCATGCGTTGCGTAACAGCCTTTCTCGTCCTATAGCTCTGGAATTATGTGTTCGCGTAAGTAATTCCTAATCTAACGTTAGCTGTATAAAATGTCCTTCCGGAATTTGGCGAATCAGTTCCAAGGCATATTGTATATTCATAGCATGCGTGTTTTTTGAGTGCATGATATTCTTTGTTCTTCCTAAGTTCTACGAGAAACCTAAGCAAATACACTCATGTCTACACTCATGCAGTGTAGATGCATTTTCTAAGACAGATTCTATAATTTGCTGTTATACCAACTTTCTCCTTCCTAAAATTCCTATCACACTCGAAAACTTCTCGACAACATTGCAATTAAAATAACTTTCCTCCTTAAAATATGGCTCTTGACGAAAGCTGTACATATCCAGTCAAGCTGAGGATCACCAAAACTTGGTGTTTAAAAACGTTATCGACTGAGAAGCTCTAGTTCGGTTTTAGGCTAGTAATGCACTATAATTGTAGTAAAACCGTATTGCTTCAATCCTGAAATGTGGTATGCGCTGTAAAGGAGTAAGCTTTTAAGCAACAGCCGATTCTTTCTCCGAGTTATTTCTAGAATTACTATAATGAGATTAATGCTATGTATTTTTACGGGATTTTGCTCGAATAAGCATATGTATAATTTTCATTATAAATAATTCTCACTTTGGATTTAAATAATAATTGGATACCTCTGATGCCGAATCAAACAATGGCTTTAAAAGTGAGCGTGTTCTTCTCTATTCAGATATTGCTTTCACTGATAATAGAAATGTTTGAATATGTGAATATGTAAAAGTATGTTTCTTTCATGCTAAATCTTAAAGTTTATGTTTTTGTTCTTCAAAAGACACTGTAACGCATTTTCTTGTTGCTAAAGAGCTACCATCATCAATATTGTTTTCCAGATTCAGTTTATTTAATCGGCAATTTAGTTTGAATTTAAATATTCTGCACCTTTGCTAAAGTATGTTACATATTAATAGTCTTCCCCTTCAAGGTGCTGGGCAGTTCCCGTCAATCCTTACGAATGGGTGACTAACAGCCCAAATCTCCTGAGCCTCATGGTGAGTGGCATTCTTTACCATTGATACTTTTTTCTTGTTGAAACGTTTTAATTACTAAATTTTGCTTTAAGTCTTCTTTTCTTTAATTCCTAGTCTGCATTAATTAATTTGCGAAGTCTTTCAGTCTATCATATTGTTTTAATTTTGCTTTAAGCGATTCAAATACATAGTTCAGTCGGATTGTTCAATGAATAGATGCATATCAAAAATTCACTTTTCTAATTTCAGAAATGTAAAGTTTCATTTAATGTCATGCTTAGAGATGTTCCTTTTTCACAAGTTATGCCAAGTTATGTTATAGTTTCTTATTCAGCTACCACTTTATTTTTATATTATTTATTTCCTCTGCCATCAGTCGGCCTTCACCAGAGTACAAATTGAGTCATGTTTAAACAACCAGGCTATAGCTTAAGATATTACTGTAGCAATGATCCAAAATCCTGTTAAAGTGAGAAGAAAAGTTAGCCAGTAGAATAATTAATAATTTCGTGTATCTGTTATTATTAAGGTTCGAATTTCTTTGCGGAGACCGATTTAGTTTACAAAATATAGACTATTAACTTCTCAATTTAAATACTTGAAGTGTTGAATCTCCGTCAGTAGCAATGGCTTTATTGATTAAATTTAACAGTAATATTTCAATAAACCTCCGTTAAGTGTGACTTCTTCCCGTGGAAGTCTAGTTAGATTTTTAAGTATCTGCCAAGACGAAAATGTCTCATAGCTGGAAATCTTAAGAAGGAGCAATTGGATAATTAAATTTAACCCTGTAGTGTAACCGTAAAGTTTTCTAAGCCAAACAATCGAAAAATCGATTATTTAAGCTGATTGCAAATATTAAAGCAAACTTCTGAGAAATATCATATTTTATTTTGTAAATGTTTAGAGAAAAACATTTCCTGAAAACGTTTGAGAGGAAAAAAAAATATTATGAAGTTTTTTTCATAATATTTTGAAATTTTATTTCAAATTCATTTCTGATTTTAGGTTTTATTTTCTGTTTTAAATTTTTGTTTTGATATTACATTTTATAATCTTAGTAAACTTGTTATATGTAGCCAAATTTCCGGTATATACTTCATTTTATTATTTTCTGAAAATATTTCATATTTTTAAATTTTAATTGATCGTCATCTATACCTTATGTATTACTCTCAGGTCATCTCACTTTTTATCATTAATGTGTAGTTCAATTTTGAAAAATAATGATTTTATTCAGTATTTCTTTCGCACTATGATATTTTTTATTTACTTTTCATATGCAAGTTATTCTAAGAATAAATTGTCTTTTTAAATATAATATATTTATAGTTCAAATACAACAAGATTAGATACAACAAAATAAAATATCCATTAAAAGCTTCCTTACCACTGCGGAAAATAGCGTAACTAAGTAAAGATGCGAGAAAACTACAAAACCATATTCAATAAGTGCATCATAGAAAGCAAGTAAAAGAAACTTTTATTGACAGCAGTTAAAAATCAAAACTTTTTAAAAAAACGTGTGGCAGAAGGACAAAGAGTAATTTAAAAAATTTTGGTATAATGTTCAGGAAGCAACTAGACGTTATCAAAATTTCCTGTTTTAATTTCTTGTTAAATTTTCTTTAATAATTAAATTTTGAATAAATATAAGCCAATACATTAACTATTTTTTTAATTCTTTATCAAAAACGGGCTTCTGCTGAGCGAAGAATGCCGATGGGCAACAAATATGGCTGAAAACAACAGAGAAATAGAGTATGTCTTCACCAACTCAACCAACTGTTTGATTAAAGATATATGGCAGCATAAAAACTTAAAAATCAAAGTCAATGCCATTTTTTAAAGAAACAATAATTATTTAGCAATAAAAAATAAAAGTACGTTATACAAGTAATGAAAAACCTCATTAGCGGTAACATAAATAAACGTGGTCAAAAAGCATGTTACTGCTTTGTTTCTAAAAGATACGATAAAAGATAAATTTAAACTATAAGCAGACTACCGGTTAAATTTTTTTTTAAAAAATGTGAAAAGTTTCCGGTTTTAACGGTCGCCTAAACGGGTTCGTTAAGGTTTCTTACACTCTCACTGAGCTCGCAGTCTACCACTCTGCTGTTGCACCCACTCCTACTAACCCATTTTCTTTTCTCGTTTTAGCTTTATTATTAAATTTCGTTTTCTTCTCACTTACGCCATATACAATACAGCAGCAAAATCGCAAAAATTTTAAAAGAGAATGTATAGAACCCCCGATAAATTGTTGACGTATATTTTTCCGTCTTTTCTCAGTTCACTATTTTGTTACGAATTTTATATTTAGATAGGTAATTTTAGTATAATTATAATTAAAATTGTATTTTTCTGTGTAATGTAGCGCGAAACATATGGCCAAGAGAAAGCTATGCTGGGAAAATAAGAATACAGGAGCACCTGCATTTAACACTGAATGTCTGTAATTTGTATTGAAATTCAATAAATGCAATTGACCACTATGTTAGCTGTAACAGTAATTCCACGCTCGTTTTGCTTTCCAGTAATTTCGAGAAGCAGAAAGTACTAAAAATATCTCGTGAACAGTTGAAAATTATTTTCAGCCCGAAGAAAGGCATCTGCTCTCAGTTGTTTACTTAGCTGCTGTTCTTATTGTTGCGAGTTCAGCGTCAGATCGAATTAGCTTTCTCTTTAGATGCGCTTTGTATTACGTTATTGTTAACGTTCTTAGTAGTTTGTAGTGTAACTGCTGATTATGCTATGTGATTCTGTGAACATTTGTAAGAATATTTCTGTGGAAAGTTTCATTCTAAAATATTTCTTTTGATAAGAAATAGATTTTCATTAACCTTTTATCGGGCGTGTGCATTCAATCAATTAGGATCCCGTACGAGCTCAACAATATCAATGTTTAGTTTTATTAGTAAGATGGCTTGCAAAACATTTCTTTTTGTCATTTTATTATAAACATTTTGTATGTTAACTTATCAAATTATTAAATACATTCTTTGCACTTATGCCACGTAAAGCTCATTTTAAAAGCATAATCACAAAATATTTAAAATCAGCACGTATTTAAAATGTCACTGCTTCCTTTCAAATAGTTGAGTTTATTAAGCCAAAATTCCCTAGTACTTTACAAAATATAAAGTAAATAATAAAAAATATGTAACTTCATTCTATAAAAATATGGAATATTTTAATTGCATAGTTCATAATGAAATGAATTTTTCTTATTTAAATGATTCCGATTTATAAATAGGAAACGACCATTCTCAAAAAGATGCATCTACAGTCATCCCTCAGTCATTGCAGTTAATAGCGGCCAGAACCGGCCGCGATAAGTGAAAAAACACAAAGTAGTGTCATCTTCTCATTTTTAACATACGTATATTTTTTGCGTATGTATAATATCAATAAGTGTATATGAAACCATATGAGTGCATACGTTATCATTAGAACATTAAAGAATAGTTTCAAACATGTAAATAAAATATTAATAGTATAACTAATATAAGCATGATACGTGTGTGTGTGTAACATACGTAGATGTAACTAAAGAGTACATACTGTAAATGTGTTTTTAAAACTCTTTTATTCTTATAACAATTTTTTTATAACGAGGTAAACTCACCTCTGACAATAGCTTCTCTTCGCTTTATCTTTATAAATGTCGATGAAACATCTGGGCAGTTCGATGGATGTGAAGAAGATGAAGATGATTTACTGCACATGTTAATGAGAGCTTTACTGCTCCTCAGATGACATCTCATCGTCAGGGGCTAGGTGCTCTGGATCGTAGCGCGCAGCTTCCGATACAGCTGGGGTAGCTGCAGGAGGAGGCGTAGAGGCAGCAGGAGGAGCTTCTGAAGAACGTTTTCGGCCCACAAGGAAACATAGTGATGAGGAGTTGTGACCCTTGTTTTTTCTTCCAATCAAAGATGCCTTTGTACAACGTCATTACACCGTCAATATGGTTACTGAGTTCCACGGCTCTGACCATGTTGTCGTCAGTGTCTTTGCCCTTTGTTGCAGAGTCCGAGCTATGTTGCAGAGCTCTTGCAGGTTTTCCAAGGTAAAGCCACGTTCTTCAACTTCGTTTTCGTCACCGTCGTCAGCTACCCCCTCTTCTTCCTCACTCCCCGATCTTGTCATTTCGACGAGTTCCTCGTAGGTTAGGGGGTTCGAGTGGCACTCAATTAGTGTGTTCACTTCTTCCGTCCTTATGGCGGAGAACCCTTCAGTGGCTACCAACCGAACCAGCCTCATAGCCTTATCTACGGCGGAGTGGTGAACTTCGTCGTAAATCCCTAGTAATCATGGGTGACGTTTTTGGGCCACAGCTTCGTCCCATTTGCAATCAGTATCTGCTCTTTCATTTCATTAAGAGTATTCTAAATGTTGACCAGGCATGTCGCAATGTTGTATCCCCACCAATAATTCTTTAGGCTGAAGGACACGTTGTCTTCGTCGATGGAGGAGTTGATGCCCTCCATCGTGAACCTCGTGTAGAGGGCCTTGAAGGCCCAAATGACCCCCTGATCCATGGGTTGTATAAGGTAAGTGGTGCTGGGGGCAAGAACTCCACTTGGGCCCCGTCATTAGGGAGACTGGTTGCATGTCCTCCTGCAGAGTCTATGAAGATGAAGACCTTAAAGGTCAGCCCCTTTTCAGCGAGTTACAGCTTCACCTGCGGCATAAAGAGTTTACAAACCAGTCGATTGTGAGGGCTTTTGTTATCCATGCCCTTTTTGTTGTGCATCCAGTAGACGGGCAGGAAGGCTTTGTTTTTGTTTTCCAAAGCCCGAGGATTTAGGGACTTGTAAATTAAGCCGAGCTTTAGCATGAAGGCCGCGGCATTCCCACACATGAGGAGAGTCACTCAATCTTTGCGGGCCTTGAACCCAGGCCTCTTCAATTCGTCCTTATAAAGAAACATCCGTAACGGCATCCTCTTCCAAAAGAAAACCTTCTCATCCATGTTAAATACCTGCTCCGGGAGATAACCACTCTCATCAATTATCTTCGGAAACTCTTCCTCGACGTAACAAAGAGCTGCCTCTTGGTCTACCGAGAAGGCCTCCCCATACAAAGGAACGATGCGAAGGCCAAATCTCTTCTTGAATTTCTCGAACCAGCCCTTGCTGGCAACATAACCACGTTTTTCTCGTAGGGTAGGATCACTCGAGGCGCTGGTACTGGGCTGAGGTTCATTTTTGTTGTCGTCATCACCTTCGTCGTCTTCGTTCAACTCTCCTTCAGGAACGAGGTTATTATACAGTGCTTTGGCTTTAGCCCGAATCATATTGGTATCGAGACTAACTTTCTTTTCCCGACAGTCCGATATCCACACTAATAAGGTATTCTCCATTTTCACAATTCGCTTATTACGAGAAGTCACAACTCGCTTAGTGTTCTTGGAGAACGATATCGAGGCAGTTTTATGGATATTCACTTCATCTTTTTTTATATAGCGAACAGTCGATTCGTTCAATCCGTAATGGCGTGATACAGATGCATAACTATGGCTGCCTTAAGCATGTCCAATACATTAATTTTCTCGTTCACTGTCATCATTTTGCTCTTCTTCTAGTGTTCACTAGAGGATTTAGAGGGTGGAAGACGTTTAGGAGCCATTTTCAAGGGTGTCAAAAGCACTATTTTGCAGAAAAAGACACAACAGAACAGCAAAAATTAGCACATCTCGAGACTAAGCATCACTCACACATTGATTTGAATGAGCTCGGGCGTCTTTCCTGGGTATGAGAGCGAAGGTGGGGGAAACGTCTAGGCCAATCAGCTTGTGAGATTCCAGAGTCGGGAGGCATATCAAGTGGCGGGATGCTAGTCAGCCAATCAGAGACATGGATTTTAAATTGTGTGGGCAGTCCCTGCCTTTTGCTGCAACTTTCGAGCCATAATTCCTGAATTTTAACATTTTGATGAATATTTGTTAACATTCCGCGATGTACTTAGGCCGTGATAAGTGAACTGCGAAGTAGCGAGGGATGACTATATTGGTTTCAGGGAAATTAGTTTGTTAATCCATATCAGACAGATTCAATTTGAAACATAAATGTCTTAATTTTGCCGAAAGGCAGACTTAGATGAAACATGAAACTGAACATTTATAGACATTTATAGCCCTTTTGGGCTAACAACTGTGGAATCCAAACATGACGATCTTCCTCCTTTCATTGCTACATAGTGGATGTAGACGTGTATATCCTTCTCCTGAATCTAGAATGGCTGAACACATGATCTACACGGTTACAACCGAAAACATCGCGGACGATAACGTCACTTATAAAACAACGCAAGGAGAAAACTTCGTAGTACAAAACATTGTGGGAGAATATAAAGAGGTTCAAAAATTTCACAGTTTAAAAAAATCGTCGTCGAAAATATCGTGGTAAAAAATAAAGTACCTACAAATCATCGCATGACGATAACATCCCACACTATGTTTTTTAAATCCCATACTGGCATATTATGTAACTGACTTTCATCATAACCGACATCCGAAAAATTAATTACACTCTATGCATGAAAATGATAACTACATTTTAAGAATGAAAGGAAATAAAACAAAATATAATTTTCACTAAAACAATAGCAAATTAACAAATGTGAATGAAAATTATTTGATAATTAGCTAAGCAATTTGTATAGAGGTAACCTTAAACAATTATTTATCTTCGTTTTTCTAAGCAGATTTTAGACTGTATTTTTCATAAAAATTGTCAATAAAACTTTATAAAAAAGGTTAATTTGTTATTGACCTTTGTTAATTAATTATATAAATTTAAAATTCTATTAAGATAATACGTTTCGTTAGTTTTCTATTCATTTTCAATTTTCAAATGGTTACGTTTATGGAGATATGGAAGTAAAAGAATCCTTCCTTCCTTCTTGCGCTCCCAATCATTATGAGAACATGCATTTACAACTTTTAAAACCTGAAAACGCGTTATGTGCAATGTTATTGTCATTCGATGATTTGTAGCTATTTTTTTACCACGATATTTTTGACAGCAATTTTTTTAAACTGCGAAGTTTTTGAGACGCTTTATTTTCGACCACGATATTTTGTATCATGATGTTTTAGAACTGCGTTCTTTTCTTTTTGCTTTTTTTTTCTTCCACGATGTTTTATCTCACGACGTTTTCGCTTTGTGTTGTTTTCTCTGCGATGTTTTCGTCCGTGATGTTTTCGTCGCGATGTTTTAGGTGGGCATCGATCTCCACAGCCTCTAGTTATAACGTTTATCACTATACTTGCTCTCTTTTCAATTTCGGCAGTTGAAACTGCATCACACACATGTTACCTCTGTTTCTATTATCTATGCAGTTATACACTGACTACCAATAAGTATTTGGACACCTGTGATACAAAAGAAAAACTAACTATATTCAAAATCAATAGTTGGTAGAGCCTTCACGAGAGGTAATTACAGCGTGGACCCTCCGGGGCATACTTTCCACAAGTCTTTGTATGGCAGCTAGTGGTATTTTCTTCCACTCGGCTTGGTGAAGTTCCTTCACCGATTTTGCACGGGTAGTGCACCTCTGAATTCAGCGATGCAACTCGTCCCAGAGGTTCTCGATAGGGTTCAGGTTGGACTCTGGGCAGGCCAGTCCATTCGATGAACTCCATTGGCACCCTACCAAGCCTTGGTTAACGTCGAAACATGACAACTGGCATTGTAGTCCTGAAAGTAACAGGGGTCCAACCCGTAAAACTGCCACAACGTAGGAAGCACATTGTCATCCAAAATAGTGCAGTAGGCATCGGAGTTGAGCTTACCATGAATGGGGACCAAGGGTCCCAACCCATACCAGAAGACCATAATTAAGAACCAGACACCATAAGACCATAATTCCACCTCCGCCGAACTTGACTGTTGGCACAATGCATTCTGGCAGGAGCCGTTCTCCAGTTAGACGCCAGACCCTGCCATCCGAACGGTAAAGGGTGAACCTTGATTCGTCACTCCAAAGAAACCGTTTCCACTGATTTAAGGTCCAATTTCGATGTGCTTTGCACCACATTAACTGAGCAGCGCGGTTGGACTTTGTGATCAAAGGCTTATGGGCAGCAGCAGGACATGAAAAAAGCAGATGTGCTTCTTACGGATGGTATTCATTGAAACAATACTCCCAGATGCCTGTTGAAACTCCTCGCGGATGAGGGCCATCGGTTGGGTGCTGTTCTTCCGAATTTCTCTGGACAGCACCAATCAATTGCAATATCACAATATCTCAAACGATAAAAAAACTCAATCAAAAAGAGAAACTAATTTTATCTCACAGCGAATTCGCTACAATTAATAACAGCATTAGGTAAACAACACTTCGCTTAAAACAACTACAACTGAGTTGAGGTTTTTAATTCCGCTTTTATAAGCTTTTTAATTATTCACTGAAACGTTCTGGTACAACCTCGATTTTTCTGGATTTTTGTGGATGGCAACAGCAATTACGAGATATTTATTTATTAAATATTAAATGCACGCGCTCTTTTTTTTAATTTTCCGACGTAGCTTTCTCTTCAAATATCGTCTGCTTTGCACGTGAAAATAAAGCAATTTTAATTACAATTCTAAATAAATAGCTAAATAAATACGAAATCCGTAACAATAGTCTCTTCAAATATGCATTTCAGAGAAACAGTGGGACATTTTTCTTGGATTTATTTCTTCCTAAATATCATTTTTAATAATGGTTCGGCTCGATACAAAATAAGTTTCTTGAAGCAAAAGTAGCATGACGTCATTGAAATAAGGATAAAGTATTTATGGAGACTGAAGCAAATTCTGTATTTTCCCCCAAGTTCAGAATAGAGACTGCACGAGATTAAAATTCATCCCTGTGTGGATTCACAAACAGAACATTACCAGAAGAAACATCAAATAACTAATACTTTGCTAGTGTCGCATTCTCAAGAGACACGAATACTGTGCCTAGGGTAATTTTGCGATGCAAAGGGATAGCAACCTATTTTCATCTCTTCAGGTAAGGAACAAATTAGCAAAGATTTGGAATGCATCAAGCCAATAATAACTCATGGGAGGTACTTATAGTCATTTTAGAAAGTTGTTTGGTATGAAATGGTAATATTCCTCTAAATATGTTTCAGTTAGATACATTTGCAATGGAGATTAGAAATGCATTTCCTGTTTCAAGGAATATTACAAGTACACGTTAGTAATTATTGATATCTGAAATTTTAACAAATGCATGGTACACTGCGCAAAAAAATGGGACAATTCTATATCTGCCATTATACTGGGCGGATTGACAAAATTCAAATTGCGTTTTTCATGTCTCGAAAGAGCGACTTAGGATATGTATTAGATTTATATATAACATTGTTCTAACATAAGTATTTTGACACAAAATCGGTCTATTTTTTAAATGACATGCCAATTGTTTTCCATATTTCGATTCTACGACTCAAATTATGCTGAACTCCCCAGTTTTGTAAAAATCGCACAAATAGTTTTTAAAACATTAGCTCTCAAAAATTTAGCTCCTTATTGTTAATTGAATTTAATATATATTTATGAATATGTCTTTTTTTTTCTTAAACTTACTTGATTCCTTCTTCCAAAATTCGAAACTTAGTCTTAATCCAAATACAATTCTCACACGTTTTATGATTTATGTTTAAAATTTGTATTTTTAAATATATTTTATAAATTTTTCGAAAACGTTTTTTGTTGTAACCTATAAAATTTTTAACATCCTCTTAAAGTAGATGTATTTCCAGGCACACCTGCAAAAAATTAGAGTTTTTTATTCAAAATTTTCTAAGATACACATGAAATTACATATTGGCGCGTTTTTAAATTTGGCATCTTTCTTTGAACATTTTTCATAATAACGTCAAATGTGTTTTACACACTTTGTTACAGTTATTTTAATGTATGAGCGATGACTTTTTCCCCTCGTCTGCAATGCAAAAAACGAAAGGAAAATTAGGTTGCTATATGTTAAGAAATTCGCTATGTGAATTATTCTTGTCGCAAACTGAAAAAGATGCACCAAGATAAAGTTTTAGATTTCTCCGTAAATTTCAGACCAAATTTTACAAAATTTGATATTTAGGCATAATCTGAGTCATAGAACAGAAATATGGAAAAAAATTGCATGTAATTTCCGAAAAAGGATTTTGTGTCCAAATACGTGTGTTAGAACAATGCTTTTTTTAAATCGAATATATATCCTAAGTCAGGCTTTCGAGGCATGAGAAACGCAATTTGCATTTCGTCAATAGACCCTGTAGAACGGGAAATATAGAAGTGTACCCCCTCTTTTTCCCCCGCAGTGTACATCTTTGGAACCATTTCCTAAGACTTATGGCTGGCTAATCTACTCCATTTACATTATGAAAAGAAATTCTTTGCGTTGCAGAAATTTATATCCCACTTCTGTGGTTTTAGAAAGATCGTGTTGAGATATGACAGCTAATTATTAATATTATTATTATTTTAAATTAGCGATTATTAAGTTAAAGAATTTTCAGTTTGGAAATAGTCTGCTTTTGATTATGATGAGAAAAATCTGCTTTTAAATAGACTAGGATTGATTACCTTTTTCTTAGGATATGCCTTTTTTTGAAATTTTATTACCATTTGGCTAGGTTTATGAAATATGGAAACGTGTTCTAGTAGTTACTTTTCATTAAATTATAATTAAATTTTATGATTTAAAAATCAAAAATTAAATTAAATCTATTTCATTTATTAAATTTTCGACTGAGGTTCACCAGAAAGGGAAGCCTGAAAAGTTGCCAATAAAGCTCAGTGATAGCTCTAATAAATAATCCTTTCTTCTGTAGTTTAATTTTTTTCCATTTAAAAAATCGCTGTTTATTTTCTGGTAATATTTATGAACTTTATTATTTTATTTATCTATTAGCCCAAAAGGATCTATTATTATCGAAATGGAATTTCGCGTAGAATCACTCTAACACGTCGTTTCACTTTTCATTCGAGTCTCTTCACATTCTGCTAGATGTATATGATATTTATCTTTCAAATTCGGATCTGTTTTTGTTGTGACTAAAGAACTATGTTATTTAAAAGCAAACAGAATAGTCGTTTAAGGATATTTGTTTTTTTATTTTTCAATCAGATTGATTTAAATAATACAACTGCATGTAACTCATGATCTATCTAATTAAAAAGATTCAATATTTTCATAAAATGACATTATATATTTTATTATTATTTATTTTTTTATTCAATTTTTTTCATTATTTGATTTTTTTTATATTCATTTTTCAAACTTTAACGATTCTTTGATTAACCTCAACGATTTGAAAGCAAGCAACGGCAACCGTATGGTATAAAACATTTTAATCTCCAGAGCGCGAGAGAGACTATCGTAAATTCTAAAGTTAAGCTGTTTTTAAATATTCTGTGATTCTGTCATTTTGCTCTTGAAGTGCGAAGCGAAGGATATTTAATAAATAATGTTAACACAAAAAATATCAATAATAAAAAGATAAAAAAAAGCTTTTGTTAGCCATCCTGCTAAGAAACTGAACATTGATATGACAAACTGAGAAAATATTGAAAACTAGAAAACTATATTCCAACACTTAACACTGCATATAAAATTCTAAACATGCTGCTATTAAAATTTTTGTGATTTTGCTTTCGAATTGTATATAGTGAAAAGAAAACGATGCTTAATAAATAATAAAGCTAAGCTAAAAACACAAAACAAAATGAGTTAGCAAGAGTGAATGCAGTAGTATACTGGTAGATTGCGAACTCAACGAGAACATCAAAAACGTTTTTTGAAGGCGTATTTTTGACGTCTGTTCTTTGGTGTCATACTTTTTGGTTACGTGACATTTTCGAGCGTGGTTTCTATTCACCGGGATATGATAATTCTAGCTTGGATATTATATAAAATAACAACAGATAATGAATAATTTTGTGTTCAAGTCTAATAAATTAGAATTCGTTATAATTTATAGTTTGTTATTTCTATAAAAAACATAAGCAGAACAAATATAAACAAATATAAAAAAATATAAGCAGGATTTCTAAGCTACACATTGTTATTTCGCTTTAAGAACGTTCAACTAACATTTTATTTTTGCAGATCAAAATGGTGGCTATAATAATTTACTAAATAATATGTTCCTTAAATTCCTTTGCATCACAATAATAAATTGCTTTTTGCGTAATTCTTTGATAAATTCATTTGCATTTAAATTATTTTTGATGGTTAGTTAAAAGCTTTCTTAATAAGGATTTAGATAACCTGGTCTTCAAGAGTCAAGCTCTCAATGCAGATTGGCAATTTTCGAAAGCGTAGTTAAATTTGAAGGACTCAAAATAGCTGTAGATGCAGATGGCAGTATGTAAATATCTTTTGCATACTGCAAAATTAAATATCAACAGTTGCGATCAATTGTCTTAACATATGCTAATTAGGCAGTCGTTGAAGAAGTCAGCATTCTAAAATATTTTGCGAAAGTTCCTTTAAATAACGATACGAAATGTTACTATCATTTGTAGTATAATTTTTTTATGATATTCGTGTTCTTATGGCTGAAAGAAGATGACTAGCAGTTAATGAGCTCTGCGTGCTGTTGGCGCCATTTAAGTAAAAGATTGAAATCAAATTGTCGCTCTTTTCAAGGGTGTTCGTCATTCAGTAATTTCTCGAATGTGTAAACTACTCCAAAGAAGTCAAACTGCTGTGTGTAGACCTGTGCTCCGATCCATCAAGGGTTATCATCCCTTCTGAAGATTGGTCTATTGGCACAGTAGCCAAGTGGAATTAATGAATGATCTCTATAAGCTGTTACAGTTATGGTTGCAGAGTCACTTGGTGAGACAAATCTGTCAGAACTGGGAAAGGACTGTACGCCCAAGTATCAAATGTTTGTGTTCCACTAACCGCCCAATCCAGAAGCGAAATATTGAAATTTATCAGCACCTCAGCTTAACTGTTTCAAATTGGTGCAACGTCCCATTTACGCACGAGTTCGTATTTATCGCGGAATCAGATGATAAATGTGTAAGTACCTGTAGAGAACGAGGCACACAAATCAAACCTAATACGTTATCTAATATAATGTATTCAGATGTGACAACATCATGGTGTCAGCTAGAATTTCGGTGGAATATCGCCTTTCCCTGTATTGCTACGGTACGCGATGTTGTGTTGTATACCATACTGTGAAACTCTATCCTGCATCCTGCAGCAGGTGTTCCTCTTTATGAATGATAATGTCCATCCTCATCAAACAAATATCGTAAACGAGTACCTGAAGAGTAAAGCCATTTCTCGTATGGGGTGACCGCCATATTCCTCCAACTGTAGTTCCACTGAAGATCTTTGGGAATACCTTCGGACACGTTTTGGGATGCCAGTGTCTATTCCCTCTAACCAGAATTAGACAGTTTAAAAATTCCCTAATGGAGGCATAGTTATTACTAGCATATTTGCTGGTAAATCCCCTCACTGGAAACATGAGCTGAAGTTTCAGAATGTTACATATTTTACTAATTGCTTCATTAATTTAAGCTTTGTTTGTTTTAGTTTCAAACATCAATTTTCTAATGACCCAAATATGACGTAATTTAATGTGTATTTTGCGTGTTAATAATTTTATTGTAATTTAACAGAACATGACGCGAATTTATTTAAATAATTTGAATTATACAAAATTTTGAATTTGTAGTAGTTGCACTGCAAAATATTCCTTTAAAAATCAATATGAAAAGACGTAAGATTCAGCAATAAAATATAATTCTGTAATACAAACTAATATATTGTTTTAAATTACACTTTATACAAAAATATATTTGAATAAAAGGATGCTTGACTGTATATAGTTGTATCAGGATGACTACTGTTAGTAACGTTGTACTAGGTCTAGTACTATATTTTAATATATTTAATATCAGATGCTGTACTTTCTTTATTCCGAGTAATAACAACAAAAATAACAGAAGGCATATAAATTTATGTCTCAGATTGAGAACATTAGAAGACGATATTTAATAAGACAAATCAGTTATAATAACACTGCGAAATTTCTTTCAAATTTTCTCTTCTTTATTCATCGTACAGAAATAGCTAAACTAAATTAAGATGTTCAACTTGAGTTGATTATCGATTTCTTTGTAATTTCGTTATCAAGAAATAAAATTAAAACAGTCATGAAATAAATTTTAAATTTTAACGAATTGCAAATAACTTCAGTTAAAAATAAAGCCAGTTGTTAATGTTCACTTTTTAGACATGTAAAATAGCTTCCAAGCTTCTGAAAAATAAGTTTAATAGAGTGTAAAGTTTAAGAAGGGACGTTACGACACTTCAAAGTGAAACGCTTACTCATCTATGTTAAGTTAGTAATCACATTTCCTAACGAATTTAGAAAATCCTGTATTTAAATGTTTAGCGATACTGAATTCTGAAATTGGCAATTAAGACTTTTTATATTTTAATTATTTTACTTTGAATGTTTTAAATCATAACGAAAGAAATAATTTTTAAACTACTGATAAAATGTGCCATCTATGGGAGCTATGCGAGAAATTAACTGAAAAATGCCAGTAATTCCTAATGTATTAACATTTTTGGAATTAAAAATGCTGTAGGAGAATATTTTTTTCATAACTTACCAGTATAATTTAAGGTTGTATTAAATGCTCTATTTTTGTAACTTACCAAGATAAGTTAAAGCTGTCGATACTCATTTGTCACGAACAACTCAAAGCATTTTTTCAGCAGTATCAATGAATAAGTATAGAGATAATCTAAATACTTCTTTAAATAGCAAAGAAACGTTTAAAACTGTAATCAGTAGCAGATTTCACTACTTCTTATGAGCTGTTAATTTCACATTTATTTTTTAAAAAAAGCGAAATTATAACAGTGCCATTCTTGTATGTAAGAATACATGAAATAACCTATTAAGTAATTAAAATACCTACATATAGATTGCTTATAATAGCAGCTCAAATGTCTGGATATAAATTTAAAAAATTAAATAACTAAAATTTAAATTTCATTGATTGGTTTTGAGCATAATTTAATTCGACATTCTTAGCGTATATTTTTTCGTCTACGTTAATGTATGATAGTGATATCGTAATACGCCCTGAGAACAAGAGAAAATGGCGAAATATTTTGCTGCCTTATTAATTATTGATTGTATTACGTGTTACATTCAAGTTTTAACATCTTCTATTTTCTCTTGGAAAAGAAAGCAGGCAAAAATGTGAGATCTATGTTCCAATGTTAGGTGTGCTGAATGGCAAAAACGTGTACTTCACCAAAACACTTAACTCGTTTCACGTCGGAAGTATTTTAGATATTAAAAATGAGCGACATTTTAGTTCAAAGAATAACTTGCTGTTATCTGTTTTCTCCAATTATTGGAGTGAAACCCACCGAAATGCATCGTCATTTTTGAATGAAAAGTATAGTGATGGTTCCATGGAGAAGATAATGCGTTCGTGTCTATTGCAATTCAAAGGATGCCAGAAGTTGAGTAAAAATAAAGCAAAAGAGACAGCTATACACTATCTAGTCCGACAACATAATTACAGTAGTGAGGCGAACATTTATGCAGCTGTACAAAGTTGCGTGCCCCAGAACATCACCACTGATAACATACAAATATGTTTTGAAAACAAATTTTCTTTCAGCGTTGAAAGAAGAAAGGCCTGAAATATTTGCAGTTGTACTCTTCCTGCTCCTCCAGCAGTTCATATTCAAGTGATCACTTTGAAATCAGTGTTCTTGCTGCATAATCACTTGAACTGGCATCTAGAGATATTTGACTTTCCCAAACGCTGCCCATGGTTACTTAAAGTACTCTCAAATTTTCAAACCATCAAACCTTTATATCAACCATGTTTAGTGACTGATATTTTCTTAACAAATCATCTCCTGCAATGCATCCTATGTAAATCATTTCGTCATCGTTTGTAAAAAATATATTTGTCACATTACCGTCATGTTGAAAGTCGACAGTAACTTCAACTTTTTAATGTGAATATAATCTTTAAAATAATTAGCAAACTTTGATGTTGAATCCCTCCTTCAAAATTCAGATCTGAATTATACTTCATGTATTTATTAAGTGTCCATTTTGAGAAACATTTTCATTGCTTTTTAATACTCTAAGAAGTTCTTCTAATAGATCCTGAAAAGAACAGGTATGAAAATTTCAAAAACGGTACCGAAATCTCCTGTAATTTATAATATTTGTTTCTCATGCCGTCTTTAACTTAAAAGATCAAAGCTATCTTTCCGCTTGCAATGAAAGTTTAACTCGTAAATATTAAATTATTTCAATCAGCTCTATTTTTGAATAGTTAATTCAATATAAGCAGACTCAAGAGCCAAAACAACTCTTTCTTATCGTTAAAGTCAGTAAACTTTACATGAAAGCTTTAGTTTCATAAATGATTGTATCACTCAAACTAAAAATGAAAAAAATCGATTTTAATAATAAAAATAAGTGCATCAAAAAATCTTAAACAGTTCCCTGATTTAGATATATTAAGTGAATATTGAACGAAACTCATGAATATTTAATTGCTGAAGCTTACTTGCATTCGATGATTCTCCTTGCAGTCTAGTTTTAACTTTATTAGTTATCTAAAAAGCTCATTACTGACTTTTACATCTTTAAATATTGATCCAAGACCTCCAAAGTTTCGTAGAGCAAAAATGCAAATTTTTATAAAAATAGTTTCAATTCTGTCGATGATTCCCGGAAGAAAGATTTATGTATAACGTTTATATAATAAACCTTTTAATCATTAAAGTACTTATTACCTGTAACTGATTTAAAGTAAAATGTCCCTTAAGTTTATAAGGTTTCAAAATTCGCGATGGTATATTTAATAAAAATTTTCACTTACAAATTTAATGATGAATGATGTTTTAATTTCGACTTAATTTAGATTAAATTTTAATTCCATATTCGAAAATTTTAATTGTAAGAAGTAAACATCTTTTGTTTTGGAGCTGTTTCTTAACTTTTTTCATAAGCGCTTGAGTTTAAGGCAATAACGAGTTGTGCCTCAATATTAAATCATTTACACGTCGCATACAAGACGGTAATAAATACGAGAAAATGATTCATTGTCAATACCTTTTTATCAGTTTCCTTTAAGAATTCTGCCCATTAAAGTATAGAAATTTTTATTTTTAGCTAATTAAATCTTTGGGATTCAATTATTACTATAAAGTACTAATTGAAATAGTAATTGGATTATTTTTCAAATATGGAAGACTTATAGTATATGAACTCGAATATCAACTTTTAAATATGAAACTCTGCACTTGATACTGCTTTCATAACTAAATGTCTGCATGTATTTAAGATCCTTATTCAACTAAACAAAGTCAAAATTTTTAGAGCACCCCGTATCTTAGCAACGGAAATATGTGATTTTAGAGCAATCATTAGGAATTTTCGGAATACCATTTGTGGTATGAAATTATCATGTAAAAATGTGATGTTAATTCAGGTGTTGGGAAATACTTATTTTATTAACTTACTAGAGGGCACTTCTTAACGTCAATATTGGCCTTTTGTTTAAAAACAGAAGGCTAAAGCGAACATCTTTTAAAGGCCTCTATAACGAGCCGTTAGATTTCTAGTTTAGAAAATTTTACAGCTTTCATAAATTAAACCTGAATGATTCAGGAAAGGATAAATCAAGTAATCCACAGCAGTGTTTCTAGAGCAGTATAATTGAACATTTAAACAATAATCAAACATTTTGAGACGTCATTAGTAGTGAAAAGGGGGGAAGTTATATTTTCCCGTGTAAGATAGCAAAATCATTATGCTAATAAAACGGGATAAAGTTATGTTCAAATGTAAAACATTAAATAATAAGATATTGTTTTGCTTGTTCAAGCAGAAATTTGCTTTAAATAAATTTCCTTGGGAGAAAACATGAATAAATGACTGGAATAATTTGAGATACTTTAACTGATACCGCTAATATATTAAAAAGGCTGCAGCACTTGGCTCGTTTATTGCTGAAGTGCGTATTGTTTTCACTTCTGTTACACATGATGGACTGACTTTTGCTTTTGTTTCATATCTTTGGTTGGCAAGAAAGTAATTTCGGTTGGCACAAATAGATAGTCTTTTGTTTGTTTCATTATTTTTTGTCAATCTCGTATTTTTTTTTTCTTTCTGCGATTAGGCAACTGAGACGTTTACGCTGCTATAGAAACAAATTCCATGTGTTTTTGTTTACAAGTGTTAATTTACGGTCAGTTTTAACAAAAGTTTAAAAAATAAGCGTTTTCGATATATTTTACTTTTTTATTTTCGTACGCCGTCTAGGCTGATATGATAAATAGATATGTGAAGTTTATGGTTTTGATCGCTTAAAATAACGCATGTGCCAGAGTTGGTTTAAAAAATATCGTTCTGAAAATTTTAAAGTTGACCAACAAACTGATGGGCCTTCTGAAGTTGAGGATGATAAAATTAAAGATATAATTGAATCAAATCGTCAGACAACTGTGCAAGAGATTTAAAAAAGGTTTAAAGTATCACACACAACAACTGAAAGTCACATACTCGTTAAGAAGCTCGTTAAGAAGATCAATATTTGGTTTCCCTATGAATTAAATGAAATTCACTTAATACAACGAATCAATATTTTCGAAACGCATTTCAAACGTACAGCAGTCAGAAGTTTTTTAAAGGAATTTTCACTAGTGATGATAAAAGGATCGTCTACAATAAAACTAACGGAAAAAGATCACAGTCTAAGCGTCATGAATCAACACAAGTCATATCCAAAGCTAACTTGCATCAGGAAAAAAGATCATGCTGTCAGTTTGGTGGAATTACGAAAGTGTTGCACATTTTGAGCTGCTCTCAAGCAATCAGACGATCAACTCAGATGTTTACTGCCAACAGCTTGTGAAACACGACAAGACAAACAAAGAAAACGATTCGCAAAGGAATCGTGTCCCCCACGATAGTGTAAAGTTTCACACATCTTTAGCAACATAAACGAAATTACTGGATGGGAAGTCCCGTTGCCTCCGCCATATATCCTCGACCTTGCACCATCGGATTATGATTTATTTCAAAGTTTACAAGGCATCTTAAATGGTAAAACTTCAGTGTAACACACACCTCAAATCGCACTTCATTGAGTGTTTTGCTGATAAAGATCAGAAGTTCTTTGAGCCCAGAATCATGAAGTTACCTGAAAGATAGCAAAAGAACACAGAACAGAATGGAAGATATTTGACTGATCAAAGTTCATTTTTTGTGTAGAAACAATTAAGTTTTATTTCGCACTAAAGAACGAATATTACTTTCTTGCCAACGCGAAAATATTATACAGTACTGTATTTCATTACAGAGGCTTGTATTTCCTTCGCGTTTTGTTTACAGAATTAACTCATTAATCTATCCTATATAAAATTATGCGAAATGTTTAATAAAAAGCTACTATTTATAATTTATTAGACGAAGGTCGCAGCAGTTACATAGTACGTCTTTAACTTATGTAATTTGGAATTATTTAAGTTTAAACGTCTATTTTCGTGTGCATTAATGCTTAGAATTCTAATTATGAAAATGAACGAAAAAGAATAATATATATAATCCAGCCGTTGCTATATTTAGGGAATTGCACAAACTTTAAGATTAAATAAATAAATAAATAAATAAATCCATAAATTGATGCCAACCATAAAGTTAATAATTAAACCTCATAATTTAATAGCAAGAAAAATTAACAAATACATGATCAAAGAGACTTGATAGAATCACAAAATATTAATGTAGGAGAGCCAGCATCGTCATACACTGCAGCCGGTTTTAGCACAGAATAAATCAGTAAACCAGGAGATTTGTTAAAGGCAGTCCGATGGGCTTGTCTGCAGGATTGCTGTAATAGTCACTTCTTGCTAAATGACGAACTAGTTGAACTGGGAAAGTTCTTTCCGAGCCCCACTGGCGTTGTCCTGCCACTGCATGTATTTCAATATTTTAAAACACGTTTCAAAGACTTGTTTGTTCAAAGATTGTCAGAGGTAAGGGATATTAATAAAATTGTTTATCGTAGTTTGCCCGTCTATCTTGCTCGAACATCTCAAAATAGTTCATTGTTCTGTAAAATTTCACCTTAGGATAATTATCACTCGAAACGTTAGTTTCCTAAAACAGCGTAATCACCCAAAGGTTATTATTATACATGCCGACTTTAGGTAGCTGCCTTTTTTGGCGATATTAAACATATATATATTATTATTATTATTATCTATTTTTATCTGTTAAAAATTTTTTTCGCGTTTGTCTCAATTATTGTCGTTTGACGAAACGCGTAAGGGAGTTTACCTATGTACGAGCTAAAGTGCTTTTCCCTTGACAAGTCCACAAAAAGCTCGACGTAGGCTTAATTGCCATTTACTGCCATTTTTGTATTTTTACTGGTTTTTTAATTTTACACTCATGTCCATAAATTAAGGATAATTCAGAGTCCCGCGGAAATCGAACTCTAAAATAAATATATCACCTGTAAAATCACTACACACATCTTCAAGAATTATATGCAAATTTCAGGAACTAACCAAATGACACCGGTGGTACGTCACAATGACGATAGTGTAAGTGAGTGATATATAAGGAATACAGGCAAAGAAGTAAAATTGTTCGCAGGCTCTTTATAAGCATTTCAGTGCAATAACCGAATAGTTATGACACAAAGGACGCATTTGGATGATTTTTTTAAATTATCGGCCGTCTGGAATGTGGGCGTACCCAACTGGAAGTATCAGACGAACTTGGAGTTGCCCAGAGTGTCATCTCCAGGCTTTGGCAACGATTCCAAGATGATGGTAATGTGAGTAGACGTTACAGCACAGGTCGCCCCAGAGTTACAACGCCGAATGAAGACCGGTATTTGGCAGTTACTTCCAAAAGAAACAGGCGAAGCACAGCCTCAGACCTGTCTCGTCAGCTCTCTTCAGCCACTGGTAGGGTAATTTCAAGGCAGACGGTGCTGTAAAGCAGATTGGTCTATATGCTCGTAGACCTGTCAGATGCGTTCCACTTACTGCAACTCACTGTCGCTTCGCCGGACTTTCATATGGAGAGCTCCAGGTACCCGTTACCACCAAGAAAACATCATTGAATGACACCGTTACGGTGGTGCAGGAGTGCTCGTTTGAGGTGGAATTATTCTGGGTTTCAGAACTGACCTGCATATTCAAATTGGAACCACGACAAGCCAAATCTATCGGGACGTCATTTTGGAACAACATGTACGTTTGTTTCGGGGCACAATGGGCGCACAATTTGTGTTTATGGATGACAACGCCCGTCCTCACCGTGCAAACATCGTAAGCGAATGCCTTCAATCGGAGGATATCACCCGTATGGACGAGCCAGCATTCTCACCGGACTTGAATCCAGTAGAGCACGTGTGGTACATGCTTGGCCGACGAGTTGCAGCCCGTCAACCTCCTCCTACATGTCTACCGGAACTTCGGAGATCATTGCTTTTTGAGTGGTGTAATATTCCCCAAGATCAGATCGATAACTTGATACTCAGCATGCCTAGGCGTTGTACGGACTGTATTGCATCGTCTGGGAGACATACAATGAATTAACAATCATACCAACCATACCGGTTGGTATGTTGTAATATCTGTTTTTTGTAAATATTTTTTTTTGTAATTTGCTTCAGGGAGAAAAAATCGCTAATTTTTTTAATAATATCAAACATATAGCATATTTTTTTGCTCTTTACCTTTAGTTTAATAAATAAGCTTTACAAATAAGTCAAATTTGTTTTGCTTCTAACTCTTCCTTTGCCTGATTTTGCATTATCCTTAATTTATGGACATGAGTGTAATTTGATTGTGCTTTAAATGTCTTTTTACGAGTTAAATGTTTTTGTGCTTTAAATGTCTTTTTACGAGTTAAATTTTTTAAATGTTGATTTTCTTAAATACCAGTATTTAGGTTTTTTTTTCTCGTTATTATTTTCAGTAATTAATTTTGTTTAAAATTTTTATACCTTAGAAAGTGGGTATCAAATTTACTTTTAGGCGATTGCCTTTAGAATTTTACTCCCTTAACTTGGCTTTAATCTTAATTTTGCAGCTGAATGCGCAAAATTCTTGACTAAAAGGTCTCTTGTTCATCTACTACTTTCTATCAACTATATATATATA